>VXBT01009500.1:2577977-2630508 GCA_013400235.1 Oriolus oriolus | reverse complement strand
GGGGGGGGGGGAGACACATATCACCACAATTCAAAGATCTTCTCCTCCCATCTTTGAGGGAACAAGTTGTCTATGTGTCACATTTACTTACCCTGTATTACAACTAGTTTTGAGCAAATGTAAGGCATTTCATGTTTCTTATATGCAATAGAAGTCTGTGAAACACATGAAGGTTTGTCTAGTCCTCCTTGTTTCATTTCAGTTTCTTCTCCTCCTAGGATCTGACGCTCTTGTGTTTCCAATGCTTCTGAGATATTTGCTCCATAATTCATTTGCTTTTAAAGTCTCTGTTTGTTCTTTTAGTTTGTTTGGTTTTTTTTCCCCATAGAAGTTGTTGACTAAACTATTTGAAATTCTGGAGTTGGCAATACCAAAGCAGAACAAAATGGTATCATCAGCTCTTCTTGCTCCAGGTTTTACAGGACTAAATATGCCTTTCTACACCTTTCTCATCAAAATAGTCTTCAATTCTGGAAAAAACTGCCACTGTGGGAGCAACCAGGTACTGCTGAAGTATTTTTCTAATGGAAAAGTTTTCTGTGAGGAAATGGGGATCTGACTAAGCTGCTGTATTTCACAGACAAGTCTTGATTACATGGGACTTTTCTGTGCTTCATTTCTGAGAGGCTCAGGAGCAGTGCTTCAGCTTCACAATATAATAATGTGCAATTCAGTTATCTCAGTCTAATCCAGTCCATTGCAAACACTTTTACAAAGACATTTTGGCATTATCAAGAAGTTTGAAACTTGGTTTTGGGAAAACCTCAAAGCTTCAACCTTTTAGTCAACTCAGTTTGAAATTCTGAGTTTTAGTCGGTTGTAACATGAGTGGATGAATAGTATGCTGAAGTTAAGTGAAATTCTGGAGCCTTCTGAGTTTATTTACAATCTGTTGGTTAGTAATCCACCACTGAATTTTAGAATCATAGAAACTGCCACTTAGATAGAAGGGGACTGTGTTCAGGTTTATTGGGCAAGTTTAAAAATTCAGAAAGGAAAGAATAAAACCCCACAACTGAGCTATGATGCACCACAGGCCAGACACCTGTCTCCTATTGGCTGTCAGTTTCTTAGGTAATTTGCGGTTGGAGCAACCTGGGAGCCATATCAGTGTCTGATAAATACTTAAGGAATCCCAGCAGCACTCCAAGCTCTCTTGCTACTCTCTTGCATTTGCCTCAATTGCTGCTAACAATTATTGCAAGAAATTGGTCCATGGAGAGAAGAGGAATCAGTGCAAAAAGAGGTCAGAGAGCTGAGAACAGAGCTAATGGGCAAACAAGCTTCCTCTGTTGTATGTGATGGTGTGGTGATCCTGTGCACTTGTTAATCCTTGGCTGGATTTTTGGCAGGGCTGCAGTTTCTGTGCGCTGGTTTTGGTGATGCTATTGAAGCTGAAGCTCAGATTCAGAGAGGAAAAAAAGGGCTTTTCCCTGTGCTAGTGTCCTCTCAGTGAGCATTTTCTGGGGGACATAAAACCCTAGATGTCTGGAAGGTTTTTCCTCCTTGTTTGAGCTGCAGATTCAAGACAGATAAAGACATTGTGAGTTTTCGAAGAGCACGGTCCTGAGCTTCCAATATACCTTGTTTACCTGTATTTTTGGACCCAAGAATGGTCTTGATTTCAATTGCTTCTATCCAAGCTGGGGTGTGCCCTGAACATGCATTGTCTCTCCAGACACGTGCATGACATGCCAGTTTCCACGGGAAGGAAGCTGACACATGGGGATCAGGAAGGGGCTGGAATTATTTTCCATCATCTCCCCACCCTGGAGCAGCAGGGGATTACACTCCCAGTTTGTGCCTAAGTTTGCTTTTTATTTAGACGCAGCTAGGATTTCTCAAAATTAATCCTTGGACGTTTTTGTCATAAAACTACTTCTTATAATTCTTCCATTAATTTTAAACAGAATCCAGTCACGATCACATGCACCATTTTAATCACACGATGGCTACATCTAAAGTCTACAAAGACTTCAGCCTTCAAGTCTAAGTCTTCTATAAAGACATCAAAGTTGAGCACTATTTACATTATACAACTTGCTCTTTCTCCACATTAGAGCTGGACTACTCCCTCTAGAAATGTGCTAAATGCTCTATGCAATACAAAGCAGCTTCTGGCCAGAACATGTTCCTTTTTAACACTCAGGTCATAAAGTGCCTATTAAAAGGACATTAAAGCCAAAGAAAATCTGTCCAAAGCACTGAATAAGGCCCACGCTGGAGAATATGCTATATAAGCATGCTCATAAATCATTAAAATTGAGATTGGATCTATCATTAATAAGTAAAGTTCAAGGACAGCCTTTATCTTGTTAAATTATCCAAATTTTGCTGTCTATTAGCATACCATTTAGAATGTAAGAATGGCTGTAGGGTTTTTTTCACCCTTCTTGGTAATGACATATTATGCAGACTAAAAAGCCTTAGCAACTGTTCTAAGATGCCATAATAATGCTAGAATTATTCTTCGGGGGAGGTTGTTGTATTAAGCAGCAAGTAATTAATGGTAAATTGCACTGGAAATTCTTGGAAAAAAGACAAATTACATACGCTTTTGTACTCATACCCAGCAAGTCCCATGTAATTAACAATATTAAGATAAATACGAGAAGAATTATTAATGATGAGATTAACTTCCCATCGTAGTGCAAACAGATGTATTTCATCTATGTATGTGGTAGGAATTGAGATTTATCTGTAATTACTGAAAATATCTGACACTATTTCTTCATGGAAATTCACCGCAGAGCTATCGATTATTATTCAGTCCCTGACATTTGTACTGTGACTTCTGTCCCCACAGATCAGCTTTGCTGAGTGAATTGAGGGGCATTTTGTTGGAGCTGCAACTGCTTGAGAATATGAAACACTCACTCTAGATGATGGGGGTCAGAGCCTCAGTAAGCACCAAGCTGCAGTGACCAGGCGATATATCATAAATTACTGTCAGAGAAGGGGGCTGACCCACTTAGCACTCTATTCATTTTGGGTTCATGAGTTAACTCACCATTAAAAAACAAGAACAAGCAGGGAATTGCCAGAAATGAAAAGGCGACAGAAGGCATACTATTTCAGCCAGGAAGTGAAGGTTGGTGTGCCCAGACAAAATTTCAAAGGCAAGAGGTGTAATTAGCAGAACCATTTGCCCATTTGAATTAGTCTTCAATAATTGTAGTACTTGTTCTGCGCAGTCTGGATCTTTTGGACATAGGAGGAAATCTACAGACTATTTCTGGATTCAGAAAACACATATTCAATTTCTTGCTTTAGTTCAGTGTCTTGGTTCCTCGGTTTCCCCACCTATACCAACCAATAGCTTGATATGGGTTCTCAGGCATTTCAAAGTATGTGGACAATATGGACTAAGTGAGGGCAGATGGGTTCTCATGAGAGACAAACATAGTTTTATTCTCGTTTCCAGACAGAATCTGCTAATATCAGCTGAAGGGCTATTGCCTTGAGGGAAGGTCCACACTTCCCAAAACACTAAGACCATTTCTTCTATGACTTCCCCAGCCACTGATTTTCTTTCCTCCCTAAGGAGCTCCTTGAATTCTGTTTAATTCTGGGATCTGACCAGCTGTTACAGTAGACTTTGCCTGTGTCCACCTTGACACAGGCCCTTCACACAGTGGCTTTGAATTTGGAGATGAATAGAACATCACTTTGGTGCCAACTGCGAGCATTTTGCTTGATAAAATCACAGTCAGGAAGAAAGACAGTTGTGTTTACATGAGCACAAAAGTGTAGGGACCACTTATAAACCCTACCTCGTTCAACCTCACTGACACAGAAGAGTAATCACCAGAGCTTCGAGGTTAATTAATCAAGGCTCTCACAAATGCAGATCCTAATGGGTTTCAGGTGCCTTTCACCTTTCCTGTAGGTCCTGGTTTGAATCCACCTTGAACTGGCAGGGATGGAGGGAAGGGAGTGACTTCTGCCTGCTTTGTTCAGCAGTGGCAAGAACTGGTGACCTCAGCTGAGCCTCTGCTCCCATAGGCACCTAGAGGTTTACTGTCAGAGCAGGAATTAGCCACCCCAGTGGGCAGGCTTAGGCTGAGTGCGTGTGGGAACACAGATATGGGATGGAGTCCCGTCAGGTGATGCTGGCCCATGCTCAGCTGAGCACTGCAGTGTCACAGTGCACTTGGTACCTGCTCTCATCCTCCTCGCATGTTGCCTCTCTGAGGGAAAGGTGAATTAAAGGATATCATTTTCCCTGTCAATCAAGTAGAGTGGTGGCTCTCGTGAGAGCCCAACTGCACTCAAAGTCATTCAGCTTTTTGCTGGCCATAGGAATAATAGAAAATTGTTCTACTCTTGAATTATNTTTTTTTTTTTTATATAAAGACACTTCTGTGCCTTTTTCAAGGTAAAATAATTATCTCCTGAAGGTAGAGGTGCCAGACTGTGTGTCTCTCCATGGACTTTTAAAGCTTTGCTATGGGGTCTGTATTTTCTGATATACCTGTGCAGTGTCTGACACAAAAGGATTCTGCTTTTGGTTAGGGTCTGCAAATTGGTCCTTGAAGGGAACATGAGGGTACTGTGTCATTATTAATACAATTTTATGTATTTTCATATGAGTGCACTGAAGTTCTGACAAACTACATCCCTTTATTAGGATTTGAAAAATCTTCATGCAACCTGAACCAAGGCAGACACAGAGGTAGGGGACTATTAGAAGAAACAGTGAAGACCATGGGAGACAAGAGGAAGCAAAATTATTAGAGCAGAGAGGACCTTTGGGATACATTTTCTGTTATTCTTCTCCGACAGTACTGAATGAAGTTGTTTAAACCTATAACTTGAAGGTTATGGTGAGGAAAGCATGCTTCCTGAGATTGTTTAATGCACATTTTAACCTGTTTGATATGGTAACAAGAAGATATTTCAGCTGTCTCTGGTGGTTACTTCTCACATTTCTTTGCTGCCAAGATGGTGCTTCATTTTTTGTTTAACTGTGGGATTTCCACAGGTATTTTTAGTTTCTAATGTGCCTGGCAACACAAAAACGAAAGTACTTGGGAACCTACGCATAAATAATCCACCCTTTGCATTTTTTGAGGAACACAAAAGGTTTATACTTAAAAGCCCTCAGGAAATGAAACATTACTCATGTATGACCTCCAGGCTATGCTGAGCCCTTGACTGTGCACATCCCTCAAGCCTGGCTTGATGTCCTCAGCGGTAATAATGACTGAGAAGACGCCAAGACTAACGATTTTTTACTGTGTCCACAAAAGTGCTGCTTTAGCAACTGTAACTTCTGCTTTAAAGGAGGATGTCATCAATGCAAAGGGCAGCTCTATATTTTTCTGTGACTACAGCAGTACCATTACTGTCCAGAAAAATGACGGAGGAATGGATTTACTGTTTTAAGGGCTCCTCAATCAGTCACTGGATTCAGTGGAGAAGTGTTTGCCTAATTTATCTAGGAAGCAATCAGTCACCAGAAAATACATCCCATCCATTAAAGTAAGTCTTTGGGCCTCTGCCCAGTTCAACCTACTGACCCGACAGGTCTCTGTGAGGGTAGCCCAGACTGCTGGTCCCTGACATTTGGTGGGGTTTTTTTTGGTTAGTGGCTTCAGAAGAAGCATCAAAATGATAGCATGGGGAAGGCACAAGTTGTGAGAGACATCTGAGGGATGCACAGACAAAGGGTTTTGATCATTATGTGGAGAGGATGAGGATTTGTGGGCTTACGTTGCTGAGACAGAGAGATCCAGGTTAGGCTTTAGAAAAGAAATGTCTAACAGGAAGGATCACTGCAGGTTTTAAAGGCTTTATCTAAGCATACTAAGTATAGTTCAGTCAGTCAGTTTTCAGACCAGGCAGGATGTGGTATTCCTCCAGGCCATTATGGTAACTTGAGATGGATATCACTATGCCAAGCCTTTTATGCACCTTGAAAGAAACATGCAGAGAGCAGGAGGATGCTGAGGTTTAGAAAGATGAAGTCTCATAATCAGCTCATACTGGAGCCATTCCAGCCTTTGTGGCTTTGGGCCACTTGCCCAGCTGGGGGAAGGGAAGAGAAGGCAGCCCACAGCCAGAACCTCACGCCCCTGCTCTCTACCAGGCGTCATCCTTCAGTGTACTGAACCCACAGTTAAGGCCACACAGGGTGTGCTACCTTCCCTGCAGGACTTGTCACTGATGTTTGTCTTAACTGACTCTCACAACCACTTTGCAGATTGCTCTCCTGGGTGTCAGCATTTCTCCATCCTTCATTTGCCAGTAGATGTCAGTTCCAGGAACCAGAAATGGTCTTTGTCATTTCCAGTCTTTTCTAGAGGCCAGGATTTGGCTATAGGTACTAGATAGCGAATTTAACCACAGGAAATGAAGGAAGTTCATGCACACTGACCTGATCCTCCTCTGTTGTTCTTGCCCAGCAATACCTCAAACCATCACAGAAATGTTCTCCTTGCCCATGGCTTGAGGGGGAGTAAGCCCAACAGCTCTTAGAAGTGACGGGTGCAAAGCACTGGCCTCCAGTCCCACAGCATCCTCAAGAATAAACACATTTTACTGCAAACTGATCTGCTCTGCAGCGATCATTCTGTAGGTGACTGCTGTGCTTAGGAGAGCCATTTACTTCTCCTTCAAAAAAGGGCTAACTGCAGCAGAATAAATAATAGGTTAAATAGCCTTATAGGCTATAATACCAGTCTAATGAAAACAGTTTCCAAGGTTGAACACTACTGTTTCATATGTGCCTTTTTGATTGAATGTCCTGAGTTTGTACTCTAACGGACAATAGTAAAAGAGGAAAGAATGGAGTAATAGATATTCGGTATTGCAAACTTAATGTATTTCACTTCACTGATTTTGTTATTTTTCTTAGCAGTCATCTCTGAGACATTGTTATGATTAATATCAACTTTCATTACAAAGAAAAGTTGGTTTTGACCCCTCATAGTCACATAAAAAAGTGAACATGTGAGCTGTGAGCAAAAAGCTTCAAGGTACATTCTTTTTTTAAAAAACTGAAACGAAACAAAAAACACCAACACCCAAAAAACCCCTGAAATGCCAAAGTACAAAACATATTTTTCTTCAACTTTCCTCCTTTTAAACTCATGTCATGATTTTGAGACACATGAGTCCTGGTAGCTGAAATCATTAGATTAAAAATACTGTGTATGTCAGCAGGCAAAGAGATATCACTTCTAACAGGCAGGTCCGTTCTGCAGCGGTGTTGTCATACTATTGATTTCTTTTGAAGTCTGCATCTTTACTATTGACTTTCCCAGCAGTGGAGATATTTCCTGTATTTTTTTGTATCAGTCCTGCTGGGATCTGGAGCTGGAGCATAAGTCCTTGCCCTTTCTATTTGTATTTCAAGTGCTCTATAGCACCCATACAGCTGATCGAAAGATTCCTGTAAAAACGCAAGAGAAAGGTCATTTTCTAACTAAATCCTCAGTTTTCAGTTAAATACTACATTCATGTCAGAAAATGTGTCCGTTAAGTTGAGAATATAATTTTTTTTTTTTCAAAACATTTAAAGTTCAAAATCTTACATGGTTAAACCAGGAAACTTTTGCTGTGGGTGTGGACCCTCCAGCCTTTTTCCTCTGGGGTATATCTCCACCACTTACTGGATCTCTAGAAACTGTTTCTACTCTCATAAGCCCCAAATATATAATTTCCTTTTTCCAGAAGCACTGGATGTGCATCCTGTAAAATGCATTATTCTCAAGATGCTTCATTTACAAAGGTGTTTGAGGCATTTCAGCTACAGGTCCCCGTGAGATACAGCAAAAGAGCTCAATATCCTCCCCAGTGCTTTCTGTCGTGGTTCCACTGTGTACACTAATCCTTCCAAGTAGGTGACTTCAGCGCTGGGATTTTCTCTCTCATTCTACTGATCTGACAAAGTTATTTTTTAAGCTCCTTGACATATTGTAAACCTTATCTACCCATTCAGGCTTTTGCTGGAGGCCAGGAGTTGGAGAAGGTTGAATTTCATTTTGCAGGTGTGAGGGAATTCATTCGAGCTGGGTCTTAATCAATTTTGTGTCTTTTTAATTGATGCTTTATCAGTCCTGTACATGCATCCAGAAGGAATCTGCACTGGGTCATTTTTTCGTGGTGTGAGAAATAAATAAAATTACATAGTGTCCCTTCATCCCATTCACATCTTTCACCTGTAGAGTCTTATATAAAAAATGGTGTGGATTCTTCCGGGGTCACTAACTGTCCCAGAGGTCTGGGGGAGATCCCAGAAGAGAGTTCACCTCGTTAGCTACATCAGGTGTTAGTCTGCCCCTGGGCACATACCCCTTGTATAGAGATCTACTCGCAGCATTTGACATTTTCTGGTGCCACTTCTGGGTATGCAGAAGCAGAACTGTGAGGGAAGGTCCAAGAACACTTTTCTTGGAAATGGAAAGATGTCATTTCACAGCTTCTCGTGATGGACACTGTGGGATTTCTTTAGAGAAACTTGCTGCTTTCCTTTAAAAAAACTAGTGGAAGAGACCATAAAGTTGGTTAAAGACCACATGCTTTGCTGTATTTGAAATTTCTTTTCCATGGTAGCAGTAGTGCTACAAAGCTATAGGTTTGCTGCATCCAGATAGTTTAATTAGCAGAACTTTATTATGATCTTAATCTAGCCATCATAAAAGAGACAGGGCTCCATAAAAATGGTTTAAAAAACTAACCAACTTCCTGATAGAAGCAAGTATCTGCCAGACACAGTCTCCATCCTCCCTTCAGTTCATATCATGCATGTAGCTGATAAGATGCCTCTTGAGGATTTTAAGGCCGAAAGACCATTACAATCAATGATTTATTGTGTCAGTAAGTGTATGTATTTCAGTAAGCTCACCACATCCTTTCAGAAACATTTTAGATAATTTCTCCTTATTATGGGTTATTTTTCCTATTACTGAGCCATTTATAATGTGGGGGTGAGTAGGAACTTAGGAACCTTTTCCTTGAAAGCTCTTCTTAAGGTATCATTCACAGTGTGTGCATGCAGAGTCATTTGGTAAAGGATCAGTTTAAGCTGATGTTAAACTCCAGGACTCTTTTTAATTAGCTGGCTGAGAAATGAGTTTCACATGAATTTTGCAGGTGTCTGGGGTTTTTATTTCTGCTGAGTATTTTCTCAATTTTCAATTTTTTTTCTGTTTTATTTACTGAAATATATTGGTCTGGATAAATCTTAGACTGGGTATGGAAGATTCTTGCTGAATTTCCAGAGAGCTGATTGGTGTGAAGATGATGTTTGAATAAGCACTATATGTATAATAAAAACTTTCAGTAGTAATTTTTTCTTTTGTGATTCCAGTTCATATGACCAGCACACCTTCATATTGTGCACATTGTGAATATTTCTGAGAATTTTTACAAAAATATCCTTCATTTGAATGTATCCAGGGCTCATCATTTTTTGATCTATTTCTCATTTCCCTCTAACTTGTTTCTGTCTTCTTATTTCATTCCTCAAGTCCTGTGCTTTCTCTCCCATGTTGATAAAGGCTCTTTATGCATTTCTATTTCTTTTACATTCCTTCCTTTCCCCTTGAGTTCCTTTTTTCCTCTTTAGTTCTTTGATTGCTGCTGGGGGCTAAGGTTATAATTTAGTCAGCCTGTTCTGCTCCACTGCATAAAAAAATCCTCTCTTTTCCTGGACAGTAAACAATCCTTGAGCCTGCCTGCCTGTCTTGTAGCTTACTCTTTTTAAAAATTATTATTATTCTGGAGTTTTGTTCTGCTGCTACAGTGTCCCCTCATCATTCAGTGGAAGTGCCTTCCTTCCTCTGACCTCGCTGCCTCCCCTGCTTCATGCCTTACTCTCGTGGGCTGCATGTGACACAGTGGAGGGGAATGTCTATTGTTAGAGATTGTTAAGAGATGATCAACCCCAGGGCCATCTCTTCAACAGCTGTACGGGCAGGGATACCTTTTCCTCTTTCCCTGTGCCTCTAGGTATAATTTGGAAGTCTGAATTCCAATTTAAAAACTCAAGCCCTTGAAAAAGGATAGCTGCAGTAAAGAAGATGGTGATTTTTTTTTTTAGTGAGATGTGAATGAGAGCCAGCGAACAACACAGGAGAAGGAATGAGCACCAGCAGTAAAGGATCAACTGACCAGGGGCCCTGGGCCACCTAAAACAGTTTTGCAGTTACAGGTTGATTGTGCCTTCAGTCACGTACCTTAATGAACATTTTTATGGTGAATGTCCACTCAGTAAGTTTGTTTCCAGGATGGCCATTAAAGAGTCTTTTAGAAACTCTTTTGCAACTAAGGGTAACAGATCAGTGATCAAATCCTGAGTCTCACATAGATGACTTGCTGATGCTCAGCAACTCATTTAAAATCTTTCGAACCTTAATTTTGTAAAGTGGAAATGGCGCTAACCTTTTAGCTGACCTTGCCCATCTAAGATTACAAAGTTTAGGAGCTGTCTGACTGAACAGCACCTAGAGAGACACTAGACCTCATGATGCAGAAACCACACAAAAACTTGAATCCACAATCCAGTGACTCCCCAGGTTTGTGACTTCATAGAGTGATGTATCAAAACCTCTAGTTCTACACTAGAGGTCTTTAAACTCTGTAGTTTAGCAGGAACTCAGGTTAGGATTTTAGTCTTGCAATTGAGACTCATCTGAAGTCCTCATGGAACAAGTAACTTCACTGATATACACCAGAAAACACTACGGAACAACTACGTTAGAGCAAATGTGAAAAATCAGCCCAGGATGTGAAAACCATCAAGCAATTTTGTGCGCTTACAATTCAAAGACACGCCTTCTATCCCCATTTTTTATGGAAAAACAATAATTATCCATATGTGCCTCTATACCTCTGCTCACTGTCCTAAGGAGAGACACTTGTCCCACATTAATAAAAGGACCTTAGCCTGGAAGAAATGAGGCAGCTAAAATGGAAAGAAGAGATCATTGCACATCACAGAGAGCACATTAAGATTCAGCAGCTCAGAGGTTACAGAACTGGCAGAAAGAGCAGATATGAACTAGGACGGGTCAGTGTTTCCCTCTTACGAACAAGTTTGGGGGTCTCAGGAGCAGTTTTAATATCAAGAGACTCATGTTTGCAAAACAGTGCCTGGCACTAGATGGCTGGCTGGTTGCCACAACTGCAAGAGCAAACTCCAAAAGTGTGAAGCGCACATACAGGCATAGCCTAGGGAAGCAGATTGACTTGAACAATGTAGACAGTCTGGTCCTCTCTCGCGTTTTACTTTATCTGACCTAATTACAGCTGCATTTCACCCAACAATGTGCAGCAGAAGTGCAAAAGTTTTTTTTCAACCAAGCTTACAGCAAAAAATCTGTATCCTCTCCAACTCCAGGGAATAAAAAACATTGTATAATTCCCAATTTTTAGTGAGGGTAAGTACTACCTCTAGCCATCACTCCTCATTCTTTATTCAGCTAAAAAGGTATCAATTCACTGTAGTCATCCCAACCTTATTAGGACATCAGCCTGACCCTTTGTCTACTGATATTTAGAAAAAAACGAATCTTTTTCCTGCAAATCTCTGGGACAGAACTCCAGTATTTCCTAACTAATCTTCAAGCCTTTGTATGAGGAAATCTGAGCTTATAAAGAAGTACATTCTTTCCACACATCTATGTAACCCATTGACAATCTGTATGAGATTGATTCTGGTTTTACCTGTTCTTACAATACCAAGTTCAGTGTCTGGCTTTTGCTATTGAGTATTGTGCTTCTAGACCTTGAGGTTGTTAGTTTGATTTCTTTTTCATCTGGATGAGATGGTGCTATCACAGATTTGTGCACGCACATTTCTGTTTGCATGAGTGTGAATAAATTTTTCTCTTGAACAAGGTACACTAGTGAACAAAGAATATATTATATTGACGTGTATGCCCTCCTTTTGCATACACACTTCGTCACAGCCCCACACGTGTACAATCTCCTATTGTTAATGTGGGTAAGAAGAAAGACTTTGTGCCATTCATTATTATTTAGTATCTCTTGATATCTTTTAGTCTTTAGAAAAATCTCAGATCCTCAAATACAAAGAAGATCTCAGATGAAAAAGTGTAGAGATAAAAGTTTTTCTTTTGAGACAATAATAAAAAGCAGAAGGGACTGGAACAATATACAAATTACTATTTCTTATTTCCTTCTATTTCATTTTATTTGCAATATTCATTCAAAACTGAATAGTTGATGGGTAGGTTAACATGGGCAGAAATTGATTTTAAAATGGATTAAATACCAATTTGAAGTTAACAACCTAAGAATAGGCCAAATCCACAGAGAATACTGAAACAAACATCAAAAGACACATTTCAGGGCAGATAGTGCTAGGAATTAAAAAGGAAATTTGCTATTGATTCTGGGCTGCCTTCTGTGGCAGTCCCGTTATTGCTCAAGCCCGAGTGGCTTGAAATTTTCCTCACACTTGTGTGTTGTTGGATCTTTGTGGCCCCATTACTGCTCCTGACTACCTTTTTTAAAAAAAAGATGTTGCTGTTTTCCAGTGGGTAGACTTGAGTGGACCATTGCTGCGAACCCTTCAGAGAAGTCCTAATCAACCTAAACAGCAAGTTTACCTGCAAAAAATATAAATCCTAGTCAACAGCTTTCAGGAATTTTTCCTAGATAAGATAGGAAAGACTTCTACTTGATTGAGTATGGCAACCATGGGTGAGGTGTGCATGATCTTGTCTTCAATGCAAACAGAATAAATTCAAAATAATTTATATTTACACCCTGTGCTTTAAAAAGGACAGATTCTCAGAGACAGAGACAATTATCAGCTGAATTGGCAAGGATAAAACATAAATGGGAAAATGTAAAAAATAACTGGGACTTGTTTACGAACATTTCACTAAATGCCAAAATGTCACAATCACATAATTTGAGGAAAACATTATGCTGCTTAGAAAACCAACCAACTCTACTCTGAATGAAGAAGAAAGTAGCCAAATTTGAATTTATAGATATACAAATGTATATGCAAGTTAAATGGAAACAAAGAGACACATGGAAATTTGTAGTCAGCAGATACAAATTTTTTTGTTTGTTTTACTATGTCAAAACCATGAGAAACACAATAGCATATTCAAATTGCTGGGAATTCTCAAAATTACTGAAATAAATTTTTCTCCATATTACTAAAGCAAAGTTTTCTTGTCCAGATTTCAGAGTCAATGAGTATTAACATCAGATGTGTGCTGCTTTTGGTTAGGGCTGTATTAATTTTCTTCACAGCGGCTGGTATGGGGCTGTGTTTTGGCTGGGGTTAAACCATGACAGACAATGACTATGATGAAGAAATCATTGCAACTACAATCCGGGATAGTGTCAAAGAGAACCTTTAAAATCAGCAGATACAGAGAGCTTACAGCTAAGAAAAGGAAAAGTAGCGATCAACGACAATCAATATTGATTGATTCTAGGAAGGCAGAGAATATCCCAGAGAACTTGAATAAAATCACAGCAGTACCAATACTTTAAAAAAGAAAACAGGCTGATTTAGGTAATTACAAGTTTTTCAGCCCACCATCAGTTCCTGGCAAAATAATGGCATGTCTGACATACAACTATAGCAATAAGAGTTAATGAGGGGGGAATAACAAATGCCAATCAAGACATTTTTATGAAAAGGGTATTGTTTAACTGAATTTATACTATTATTTAAAATGAAATTTTGTATCTGGTTTATCAGTGTAATAATGTCAATATAATAGACTTTCAGACATTTGGAATGATACTCACATGGTGTATTTGCAAACTAGAGTGATATAAAAATCAATGGGGCACACATTGAATGCATTGAGACCTTGTTAGACAATGGTTCTCAAAATCTAATTACAAAAAGAGAATTTTTTTGAAATGTCTGTGTTTCCCACAAGAATCTGCTCAGAAAAACACTATTCAACAAAAATATCCACAACTTGGAAATAAAAACCAGAATGTAATTATGGATTAAGTCTATAAATAACATGAGCTTGGGGGAGCATGGAAGGGAACAGATTGCTGAGTGATCTAGCTGTTTGAAGATATCAAGCAAATAGCATGTGTTTCAGCTGAGCCAAATCGAAGTTTATATGTCTGAAAAATAAAAATATAGGTTATGCACATAGCATGGATGACTTCTGAAGGCAGTGGCAGAAAAGAAGTGGTGGCAGTCATAGTCTTCATGCTTACTGAGCATGGTTCAAAAAGCTAGTGTAACCTTCGAGCATTTAAATGTGAGAGAACTCAGCAGGGGTAGTGAGGTTAAATTAACTCTGCATTTGGCACTGGTGAGATTGCTGTTGGAATACTATTTGGTTCTGGTGTCTACACTTCAGATGGATATTGATGAATTGGAAGGGATTCAGAGAAGAACCACATGAATGCTTACAGGCTTGGGAAACGTGCCTTGCTGTGAAATACTCAAGCAACTCTATGTAGTTATCAAAGAAGGCTTAGAGAATGACCTGATTGCAGTCTAAACATATCCATAGGGGGAAGGGAAAGGGCAGAAGGAATAAACTTGATAAGGCTCCGCAATGTAACAAACTAAGGTGAAACAATGACTGGTAGTTCAAACAAAATAAATTCCAGCTAAAAATGAAGTGTGTATTTGAATAGTGAGCAAACTAACCTCTGGAACAGCTTGCTAAAGGCTGCAGTAGATTCCCATCATTAGAAGTTTTAAATCCAACACTGGATTTATCTCTCCTAAAAAGACAAAAAAAAAAGACAAGAAAAAACCATTATGGTTCTTGGACATGGAATCAAAATGAGTAGTGCGAAGACCTCTGCCTTGTGTTAGACATGTCATGCTAGACAATCACTGGGGTCCTTTCTGACCTTAAAAAAATCCATGAATCTTTTTCTCCACACTGACTTCAGGGGATGAAATTGAGCCAAGAGAAATAGAGCCAGAATATAAAGTAAAACCCTCTAGCAGTGACTTCCATTTATTTCTGGAATGATCTCCCAAGATGAGAAGGGGGGAGGCCTTACTAGCTTATTTAAAAGAAAGGTAGTAAATATAGAGGGAGAAATATCTCAACACTGAGACAGCAACCAGGGAAAAAGATCTCAGACACCTTTTCTTATCTTGTTTTTTCATACTGAGCATTTAACTGAGCCACAGCTGGAAATGAAACAATACATCTTCAAAATCTGGTTTATTCCCCAAAGCTGTCAGTCCCAGATGTTTGTCTGCTGGGAAAAAGTTAATCCACCTTGCCTGCGGTAACCCCTGTTCCCATCACTACTTTATAGCTTAAATTGAGAACTGAAAGGTGGAGTTGGCCAAATACCTTCCCAGCAGAAACATGGAAGAGACATGAGGGCACTGAGAGTGTTTCTCTGCCCTGTGTTGACTGCAGGTTTGTTTGAAATCTGCCCCTCTCATCATCCTCCCAGTAAGTATTCACCTCCCACCCTGTCCCAGCCTGTTTCTTTCAGCATCCTTTTTCCATGGGCTGCCATCTCCTGCTTTCTGAGGGCAGTCTGTCTTTTAGTGGGACATGAAAGCAACGTATCAAAAATCAAGGTTTACCCTTGATGAACATGTCCAGCACGCACTTCTCTCAGTTTACACTCAGTAGGCAAACATGGAGGAAGACAGGCTATTTCAGTTAAAAGTAAACAGTCCCACAAAAAGAAATGGGTATAAAATTTTCTACAGCCAGCTTTCTGCAGTGTTTTAGGGAAAAGCCTGAACAGCTTTAAGATGGATTCTGATATTCTTAGTGTGATTACCTGCAGCATCAAAGCACTGATGTGGCTGAGGTTCTTTCAGGTTGTGCGCGTCTGTGAGACAGACTTCCATTTCTAACTTTACATTACATACTCCTCTGCTTTGGGAGGTCTCTGGTGGCTGTGTAGTTCTTATGCAGTATAAATCCATATGCCTAATGCAGTCTGTCGTATGCAGAAACTCACTGCTCTTGTATTCATGACATGCAAGCATCTGTCACTGAAACCTGTTCATAAATCTAAATTCACTAATAGGACTTCTACGTGTCCCTATTTATCAAGGAGCAGAGTGGTGACCCTGGACATAAATGGCAGCAATAAGTTGCAGCTTATAAAGTGGTAAAAATTCTGCTGCACCAGAAAGCTGAAATTCCAAATTAATAAAAACTCCCCAAACCCTGCATGTTAGCAGTCATTTTCAGTGAGAGGAAAATTAATTTAAAAAGAAAAAAAAAGAAGCAAATATATCTCCTTTTCCAAACCCAGTTTGTGATAACAAATCCTGAAAACATGTTCAGTTTTTATGATTCCCACAATACAAATTGCCAGACCTTTCAGTTTCTGTCTCCTTATTTTTCTCTTGGAGGAGAAAGAAAAAAAAGAACAAAATTATGTGGTAGGCTAAAATGTTATTTTTCTCTGAAAAAAAAAGAAAGTAAAAAATAGTGTTGTTATAGTCCATATTCAGGCTGTAACACTTGTCTGAATTTTAGGGATTCTGAGTGTTGGTGGCTCACTCCAAAAGCAATGGGACACTGGTGAGCAGGGACTTGGGATTTTACCTGGGACTGAGATTTCCTACACCAAAGTTATTAAGGAAGTGCTGAGTGATATTGACAGACACTGGTATCCTTTAACCCTGCTCTCTTGAGCTCGCTGAGCTCTGCTGGCTTGTGCTCCAGGAGAAGTTACAGTGGTTTTAGTTGTGCAGCTAATTGACTGAGGCTACAGCATTAACTTGCGGTTGATGAGGTTTAATTGCAAGTGCAGAGTTTGCTGCATTAATATAATTTTCTGAGCATAAGCTGAGAACTTGCCACAGCTGACTGCATCGTGGGCTAATGCCAGCTCTTCTTCTATCCCAAGTTAAAATAACATGAAACTGCAAGAAAACCGTTTTTGTCTTTGTGTGTGTGAATGGTTTTTTTCTTCCTTTCAGAGTGTGTTGAAGACACTTCAGTGTGGCAGTTTGGTAGGTCACCTTGCTCAGGAGACCCCAGCATTAGGAGTGGGTTTGACTCCAGCTGAGGATCGGTGTAACTCAATGCCCATCAGACACTGGTGACACTTAGGTGTGGTCTTGAATATTTTCTCATGCCCTTTCCGGAGAAAAGTGGGGATTTAGATACCAGCAAGCCTGTAACCATCAGCTTAGGTGCGCAGCTGGTGTCAGGCTCCCTGCCCAGGAGTTCTGTTCTGTGGGCATGGCCTGGTTTTGCTGCATGGTAACTCAGGACCTTTTTCCCATGCACCTAAAATGTATGTGGTTTACATCATCTCACCGAGGGCTGAAGCTCCTCAGGGAGCAGGATGTTGCAATATGAAGTGCAGCAATGCCAAAATATTTCATAAGCCTGAGCTTTAGCCAATTACTTTTCAAGGACAGGGTATTCTTGACTCGATCCCAGTGTCTCTGCAGCAAGCACATCTCTGACTCATCAAAATCTTCCCAAAGCCAAATTGATTTCTTTTTTCTTGCTTTTTTTCCCTTACGCTTTGGCCAGCAAAGTCAACAGCACAACCGTGATTTCCCCTCTCAGCAGGCATCTTATGATGGCTCTGTGGCAGCACTATTGTTTGGAAGGGGACTTTCCTCTAAGGTGGATTTCTCCAAACGCCAGGGAGCAGCATTGCAAAGATTCCCCAGGGCACCAGGACAATTGGAGCAGAGCCAGGAAGGATTCCCTTTAATTACCCACCTCAGGTCTGTTGTTGCTGAATGTTTTGTGCAATGCACATTCTTCCTGAGTCTTGCCCCTCGTGTCCTGGCACCTCTGGTGATGTTTTGGGTGTAGATCTAAATGTAGCCCTCTCAGCCTTAATCCTCATGTTTTCTGGAGTGATACAGTGAAAAGCTGACAGCTGCTGGTAAGCTGTACTGTGTTTTACCACCCTTCTTGACGGCAAAGAAAAGGAAATTAAGGAGTTTGTCATATCAGAGTTCCCCAAAGCTGTGTACCCTTCTCTTAGTCCTTTTGTTTTCACAGGGTATCGCACGAGTTTCCTCAGAAACAGAAAGCCATCCCTGAAGATAAGTGGTACTAACAAAAAGTAGAGAAAAGTGTGTCTTTTTGATGTTAACCTTGATTTTTTGGAAGTTATTCTATAGTTCAGGCTGAACTTTGAGGATGCTTAGACCAGGATCCTATCACAAAGCTTAGAAGCAGGGCTGGAGTCTAAAGCTTGTAAGTAAGAAATGCGTCTCAGTATGAGCCCAGTTCCAAGGACGCAAGACAGTCTCAAAGCCAGCATTACATTTTGATTTGTATTTAAAATACCCCAAAATGTTAGTTTACTAAATATTTTCCTTTACACTTAGTCTCTATGCACTATAAATAGTAAAAAGACCGATTGATCTTTTACAATTCTATTTTTAGCTCAGGAAACCTTATGCTTCTATTTTCCTGATTATGCCAGCACTGATCACAAATCTGCTTCATGATATGCTTAAAATGATACTGTGCTCCAGCTTCTGGACAGTAAGAAAATGCTAACAACTTTAATGCCTCAGAGTGTAAAACACAGGAAGGATCATGGAGACAAAGATAGCAAAATAAGGACAAGGATAGGAAGAGTATAAAGAAAAACATTTTTCTGGTAGTCCTAAAGAGCAGGTCCTTCCAAACAAGAGGTAAAACATTGGTAGAACCTGTTCTCCCTTTTCCTATCTATTTCCCAGACAGTGGATTGATAGAGATTTGCATTCTCCAGATGCAAATCTGAAGTCATGTACTAGCGCACACTCAGACAAAAATCACTTTAAAAGAAAATAATAATCCTATTTGCTGGATAATTAACAGTGAGCAATATCATTCTGTGCTTTATACTTTCATTGAAATTCTTTATCTCATAGAAATATGGACAGAAAATATATTTCAATTATACAGCTATGCATGTCTTTGTATTAGGTGGATATGTTTTAATAGGTGTTTCAGTTATCCATTTATTGATCTTAATGTATTTTTAATATGCAGGCACCAGTCTCTGCTAACTGAGCTATATCTGCTTCTCCCTAGTTGAGTTCCACAAATTAAAAATAATTCTTTCTGTCTTTCAATAAATAGTACATGGTGGGCTTCTGTCTTGTGGGCAACATGTGCTGTGATCTGCCTTTCAATTTATGAGATTAATCTGTGCTCACAAAAGGAGATCTGAATGTGAGCAGCAAAAGTTGGCTATGGACTGCAGGAGAGACAAGATCAGAGAGATATGTTGACCTAGGATTTTTTTCTTTCACACACTATTTGAGCCCTTCTTTTAGCAGAAAGAAATCCAAAGTGGAAAACCATCTGTCTAAATAGCTGTTTAAATAACAGTGTTGCTCCTTACTTCTGCCCCAAAAAAGAGATTTCCCAGAAATTCTTAAAGAAGAACAAATGAAAAAATATTTAATTCAGCTTTGACAATCTGGGCTGGACCTCCTTCCTTGTGGTCTTCTATAGGATCTCTAAGGTTCTATCTGAAGATGGTCACTTGGGAATTGTGACAACCTGTGTTTGGGCTATTGCGAATAAGATAACGCTTTCCAGTGTTTGCGAGTACACGTTCTTAGTTTAGACAGATGAATGTGGGAGGATTTGTTTTCATCCATTCCAGCTGTGTTTTCTTCAGCCACGGGGCTCACTGGTTCCTGATTACAAGTGTTTTGCATCCCAGTAATTCCACAGGGATGACCTCTGTACCAAAATACATCTCCCACGAACCACTGCATGCTACAAGCATTCCTTGTTCCCTGCCTGATTCAAAAGTTGAGTGAATTTCTAGCCACTTGATTCAAAATCTGTGAGCAACTTTCTCTTAGCCTTTTGGTGTGGGTGAAGGGTGATAAGCACTACATTCTGCACTTTTCAGTGCAGATGTTTTGGTCATTTGAGCACTGGGATAACGGTGAACCTTTATCCTGTGATGATCTGTCTTACTCCAGCAGTTACCTTCGCACTTTGTGTCTCATTCTTTGTTGGTCAAAGGGAAAAATAATTCTATTTTGTAGAAAGGGCTATGTTTTGATTGTGGTTATTTCCTTTGCTAGGGATCTCAAAGGAAATATCCCTTGTCCTGATGAAACTGGGATCTGATTGTGTTGAAATATCTTTGAATAGATGATCTTTTATAGTAGGGGTAAGGACATATTGCCAAGAATCCCAACATGGGACTTTAGCAATGAAAACAAAAATGTGATGAGATTTGATGTACAAAGGCAAAACACAATAAGAAAAGCACCCACAAAAGGTATTAACTTACACATGAGGCAGGAATCCAAGGAAAAGTAAAAGCAGAGAAAAGTGAAAGGAAGATGGCTGTGTGTCTTCTACTTCCAACTTGGCAGACAGTGAGCAACGAGTGGAACCAAGGAATAAATGAAACTTGTAGGTGGAAATGACAAACTCAACATCAGAAAAAATGTTGGATATGTTAGAAGTGCTGAGCATGAAGCTGGAGGCTGATAAAACCTGACCCTGAGATTAGCTTAGCTGGTTAAAGCATGGTGCTAATGACACCAGTGCTGTGGGTTCAATCCCTGGATGGGCCATTTACTTAAGAATTGGACTCAATGATCCTTGTGGGTCTCTTTCAACTCAGAATATTCTGTGACTCTGTGGAAAGACATGGAAAGTCCTCTGAATGGCACAGCAACTGACTCAGTAGTAAATGTGACAGATTTTTTAGTGCAGTGAATTTGATTAGGTAGATGAAGATACTGTTTCTTGTTATTACTTTTTGACGCCTTCTCTTCACTTTCGAGAATAATGAGGGGAAAAAAATTGGGAAGAAAAAAGCTTTTTGTCATAGAGAAAAGAATGTCCCTCGTGCAACATCTTTTACCTGCTCAGCTCTAGCCTGGAGGTTATGTCAAGTATTTTTGGTCTCTAGTCATGCATCTTTAAACAGGTGATTCATCAGGGGAGCAGGGTGGCTGTACACCCTGTATCCATCCGGTGGATAGGCACCATACCCCTGGGAACTCTGTGTCCATCATGAGGGGTAGCTCCATCTCCAGAGGGGCTCCAGGGAAGTAAGAGCCATCTTCCCAGTCTTGCAACCCAGAGCAGAACTGCATGTTTCTCACTCCCACCAGCTCAGCTCTGTTGATACACCTGTCATCTATCCTAGCAGGAATATGCTGCAACCAGCTTTCCTTCCTAAGCCTGTCCTGGTTGGCATCAGTTGCAGTTGTTTGCTGGGTATTATTATAGGGCAGGGTTTATTCTTCCCCATGCTGAGGCAGCCCACAGAGCATGTTGGCCACAAGACAGAAGCCCACCATCTACTATTTATTGTAAAGAGAGTATTTTATCATATATTACAGAGCACTGACATGCCTTGCCACCTCAGTGCAAGACTGGGTCATTAGGGAGCTAATATTCTCATTCATACTTGCATGAAGCTGGGGATATATTTCTCCTCGCAGAAATATGCCAGCAGGGTGTAAAAAGGGTAGTTTTCCTACACAATATAGAAATGATCTTTCATTGTTCCGTGAACTTGGGCTTTTCCATGCAGAATGCATGAGTATGCTCCTGAAAATTGAAAAAAACCCCCAAGCTCTCATCTCACACTAGGGAGAATTAAGAGCCTGTTCCCCTTGTATAATTAGTTGACTCATATATGGAAGACAAAAGGTGGGAGCACCAGTACATGCATCTATAAAACAGACTGTTTTATTAGTGAACTTTCATAGGAGTGGTCATAAAGATGCTTAAAGAGGGGAAACAGGATGCTGCACTTGCTAATACACTAAATGAAAAACTGAGAAACATGAAATCCATTCCCAGCTTTTTCAATCTGTATGTCTTTGGCAAATTTGCTTCCTTTTTTTTAACCCATGTCCTTCTGCCTCAGCAAGTTCCTTTGTAATCTCCAGGTTCACTAAACACATCACAAAAAATATGCAGTTCCGTGGATGAACTCTACATTACGCTATGCTATATGTAAAAATGCAATTGAAGGGATAATTGTGCCTTTGTGTTAATCCGCTTGTAAGAAAAACCTGTAATCTGCCAGAACAGAATGTATAGGCTATTAAATTGTTTCTACACCCGTCTTTTGACAGCAGGCCATGAGGCATTAATAAATAGATATATTTCTCATGGGTTTGTGATTCATTTTTCCAAACTTACTAAAAAAAATGTATCTGCATGAGCGGAGGTGAAAGTTTGAAAACGATAAAACCTTCAGATCTATAAAAATGACATACTTATAATTGAATATTTCTAGGGCACTTTATTATGTAGGTATTATAAAGATGACATGACATAATGTCTGTATATGGTGGGGGAAGCATTTGTGTATGTGTCTGTGTGAGGGTGGCAACACTGTGCCATTGGCTCTCCAGCAATTAGAAAGAGAAGGGGCCCCTAAGATTGTGGCAGTGATTCACACAGAGAAGCAAAATCGGGAAAATTTAGCATTTTTGTCATCTTTTATGAGCTCTTCAGGGGTAGAAGAAATAAATACAAGTGAGAACTCTTTACCTCCTGCAAAGTTATGGACTTGCTTTGTATTTTGACAATACTAGTAATGTCGTTCTCTGTATTTTGACTATCAGTCATTCACTGTGAGTTCATCTTAACATCATTTCCACTTCTGCCAGCACCTCCTTACCACTGGGAGAGCTCTGAAACCAAACTGCTACTGCTAGCGCTTTTTCCAGAAGACAAGACTCTTTCCCTTGAATAGGAGATTAGTGTCTATATATTCCTTTCCAAAACAAATGTATGCCACACTGCAACCCAAGAAAGAATCCACCAGATTCTTACTTAAATCCGTGCCTTTGTAGCTAATGATGTTTGGGAGAATGTCACCTTGCTAGAATTGGTGCTGTGTTGACTTTTTCCTTTCTGTTGGGAATGGGCTGCATCCTAATTTAACAATCTCTATAATTTCCTAAGCTGTCTTCTCAAATGGTCTCTTTTAAATGCTACAATCAATGTGTACCTCCTATTTTCAATAAAGGATGTTCTGAACTCAGGTGTGCCGACTAGAATGGATGAGGAAGAAATCAAAAAGCAGTGAAAAAAACCCCAAACAAATACACGAATCAAAAAGCAAAGGTAAAGCCCATGTCATTATACAGCTACAGTAATCCATGGCATGTGTGGTGTCTTCTAATTACTAACTGAGAAGCTTGTTTATGGATGGACTGAAGACAGCAATTGCTTGCTGTCAATGCCTTAGCAATTGTAAAACTAATTATACCCCGCCTTAAATGCAAATAATTAACAACAAGTGTCTTTTCAGCCTTTTATTCCTCTGTTTATCATTTCGGAAATGCTTTGTCTGGGCATGGGCACATCTGAGCAGGAAAAACAGGCCATAATTACAGAAATCACAGATGTTCCAAACAGTCTGCACCAGTGGAATTTCTCTCCGGAAGTCTGCAGAGGTTTTGCCCCTATTTTTTACAGCATCTGTTAGAACAGTTGGATTAATGATGCCTATTTACAGGCATAATGCCCATTGTAACATCTCTGAAAGTATTATGCTCCCGGAACAGGATTCAGTTCCATAATAAGACACGCTCGTTCAGTCTGCATTCAGTGTTCGCTGGGTGCCTCCGCAGTCGGGGAGATGCGGTCACAGCAGTGAGTGGAGCCAAGAGAGCCGTTCAGCTGACTGAATACAGGGAGCTGAGCACCCTTCCACGCTCACATGGATTCACAGCTGCATGTTCAGAGGGCAGGGGAAGGTTTTGGTGGCTGCAGATGAGCAGTTTGCCATAGTGGGCAAAGCCCTCCAGTGATCTTAGCAATGTTTGAGCCACTAACCTCAGTCTCTCAGAGTACCAAATTCCAACTCTAGTCCAGAACTGAACATCTTACTACAAAATGTTATATGTTATGGAACAAGTATCCTGCTATTTCAAATATTTGCACCCGTGGTTTCTTTGTTCAAAGTTCCGTTCCCTCACCTTTCTTCATGCTTAAATTTTTCTTCCATTAAGCTTTCCATATGCTTTTTGTGCTTATTTTCCCATATAAAGGCATACTCTGCCCTGTGTGATATTACAGGTGGTAGTGAAACTGCAGCTAACAGTGATCTTATAAATAGGATTTTTAATTTTTTCAATAGAAAATGAGAAACTGGAATTTTAGTAACAAATGGAATGGGCTGCCCAGGGAGATGGTGGAGCCACCATCCCTGGAGCTGTTTAAGGGAAGACTGGACGTGATACTTAATACTGTGGTCTAGTTGACATGGAGGCGTTTGGCCACTGGTTGGAATCGATGATCTCAGAGGTCTTTTCCAACAGATTTGCTTCTGTGGTTCTGTGATCTCATCGAGGATTTTACCATCCTGGCCTTTGTGATGGTCCTTGGCTCAAAACACTTGGAACAGTCATCATCTAAATATGTACACTGTAGGTATATAGACAGCCTCCTAAAGTGGATATCCTCTGCTCCCTCTGGAGTCCAGGGACACAAGGGGTACTTTGAGAACATGTTTTGTACATCCTGTGGTGAAGGAATATTTTAAAATGAAATAAATCATGATCTGTAAGTACCCGCTTCTCTCTAGGGTTTATAAACAGAGTCAGTTTGAAACCCAAGATGATTTTCATTGCACCAGCTTAATGAAGCATTAATAGCTGCACCCAGAGTCTAGGCTGCCATTAAATCAGAGTCGCTCCTCTAAGTGCAGCATGTGTGATCCATCAATGCATCCAAAAATTAAGAGAGGTATCCACTCAGGATGCAGCAAATAATTTCCCAAACTCCAAGGGTGATACTGAGTAGGTTTCATTGGTTACAAAAAGAGGACGAGGTTTCTCACATTGTACAAATTGTACTGAGTCTTATGAATTTTGTTACACAACATCTTCTTGGGCAATTAATGCAGTCTCATGTAATAAGAAGCTGTACAGCTCTGAAGCAGGTGTTAGGGGCCTAAAATATTCTGTACTATGGAGAGCTGAAGGTTGCCTCTCCAGTCTCTGTCCTTAATGAACGATTTGCAAAGGCTTAGAGAATGAACCCCATCACTTGAATAAGACACTGGGGCTTATATTCAGTATGAGGAAAACGTTCGGGTCCCTGTCTATCCAGTAAAATATATATATGTGTTTTCTTTCTTTTTGTTTTGATTTTTGCTTTTGAGTTTTCTGTTTGTTTGTGGGTGTTTCTTGTTTGTTTCAATTGTGGGTGTTTTATTGTGAGTTTGTTTGGTTTTTGGAGCAGTTTTGGATTTTTCAGAACAAATACTCTTTGGAATCAGAGGCTTCAGGCAGGCATCAAATTGAAAAACAACAGTTCTTTAACCTTCTACTCAAGGCACCTAAATTGCAAGAGATTTCCCCCATACATTTTCCTGTGGAGGAACAAACAAACAAACATTTGTGGAAGCATTTTTTGTGCTTCATCAGGGTGAGCACTGTTACACGATTACGTTTGCATTTCAAGGAGTAATGCATGCCTGAGTGGGTCATTACAAGCAATTCATACAGGAGCATAGGGAGGATTTTTTAAAGAGGGAGGGCTGTCTGTGCTGCTTGTGAAGAAGAAGGGGAGGGTTAGATGAGAAGGTACTGCTGGATCTCTCCTGTAGCTTTTGGATTGCATGGAGGATTTTCCAGTTTGTTGAGAGGCAGCCCACACCTGACTGGGATCACCAAACACAGAATCCTGCAGTGAGAAACTGCACAGGATGCCTCTGGAGTGTCTCCAAGGTGCTTGCACCTGCAGGAACTCTTGGAGGATCCTCTGCAGTCAGAGTTTCCGAAGTAGCGGTCTGTTCCCACAATGCTTTTGTCTACTGGAAACAAAGAAACCCAGGTGTATGGCCAGAGAGCAGCAGGAATTTCACCATCTGCCACGTAGAACTCTGGGAAGGGAGCAAGAACGGCTTGGAAAGCTGCTCGAACAGGACACGGGGGACAGGGACAGCACATTGAAAACCACTGGGGGTTTTGGGAGGGAAATGGAAAAACAACTGGTTTTTTTTATCAAGAGCTGACTACTTGCCCCATGAAAAGATCTGAGGCTTTCAGATGACATCCTCATCTCCTAAAAACATGTTCCTATTGGTGATATGTGCTTGGATAATTTGCTCTGAAAAGCAGGAAGTATCATGTGCAATAGCAAATTGCAATCATGATCCTTGTAAATTAGCAGTGACTCAGAATTCACGAGGTGGCCCTCAGTAATAGGTACCACTTCCACCCAGTCCTGGAGACAGTGCTGTGTCATTCTTTTCTTGTGCTGCTAATTTAGATTAATGGCTTTTATTGTTGGTTGTCAGCTTTGACTGATTGAACAGTAAAGTTACATTTCATTTCCTCTCTTTCATTATGACATTTGATGAGGAAAAATACAAATGAATTCATATTTAATTGGAGCATAGAAATATTTTTTTTCTCTAGTTTCAAGAACAAGCACAAAGAGCAGCGTAAAAGCAATGTCTAGATTGGTGACTGCATTAGTGTAAATTCTCTAATTGTTCTTTCTGTCTGTGGTGAGTAGTAGAGACAGAAGTTGTTTTTCATTGCCAGTTTATCACTTTCTGGGTTTCTGTAAATATCTGCGGAAAGAACTGTCATATTCCTGCAAACAGATTTTTTTCACTACTTCAGTTCTCTCTCTGGATTAATTTCCCTCTTCTGTATAATCTTAATCTCACTCTCTCCGACCTACCCACAGAGAAGGGAAGAAAGCCTGACAAAGAGGGCAGGTGTTAGAAGTCAGTGCATGTGCAAATTTAATTGGATACACAGGAAAATGTCAGCCCTAGAAGCTGATCAATCAATCAGTGCTAGCAAATACCCTCATGGACTTTTACAAAACATGAAAAATGGAAAGAACAGAAATGTCCTTACTGGGCTTTTTCTGAGCAGGGGAATGGTTTCATTCTTCTCTCCTGCATCTCAAAATATCATTTTGGCCAGTGTTGCAATGCTGAAGGACACCAGTGGTGTGACTTTGAGCCGGTCAGTCACAGGCTCCTGAGTGTTACAGGGAGCTGAGCTCAGTGGCAAAGCCAGTTAAACTGCTTGAAGTAGAGAAGGAGCTTCAAACCCTGGAATACCATCCATAGCACTGGGCTGTAGGTAAAGCAGAATAAATTCATTGAAGTGTATGTTCTGCAGAGAGAGTGCAGAAGATCTTTCAGGTCTGCAGGCTGTAGGGCTTGGGAAAACAGAAAAGCTAAGAAGAGGACTAGCAAGGGGATAGTAAGAAGAAACTTGCAGAATAAAACCCACAAAGTGACAGACTTTCTGATTTCTGGCAGTGATTTTTGACCAAGGACACTACTTAGTTTGGCTTATTGCTGCATTGCTCAGGAAAAACAGAGCCTGGGTATGTGCTTTTTAAAAATAGAAGAGAATACACTGAAGAGATTATGAGCCTCACAACACTGGTGATTTTATAGTTCTCACAGTGTAAATGAACCTCCAGGACACTAGATAATGGATCACAGTCTAAAACACAAGGAAAATAGATCTTCTAAGTTAAGCAGATTCTTTCAAAATGAAGCTATTTTTTCAAGATATCAAATGCTTTCAAAAGGAGCCCATTCCCTGACCTTGCACTATTTAAGGCCAGGTTTTATATCTCCGCTGAACTAACCTAAGCAATCCTCAATCACATTTTGAAAAGTCTTTTCTGTTTAAAGAAAAAGTATATTGTATATGTCTCATTTTCGAAAAAAAAACCCTGGACATTGTGTCCGACAATAGTGCCTGACCAGGTTTGGAGACACTGCTAATCACTGCCTACAATACACTCCTTACGAGCCCTCAAGTTAGCAGCCACTACACCTGCCTGAAATGCTAAGTGATCAGACTCATTTCATGGTAACCTACTTTCTGTTCAGTCTTACCATTTGTTTCATTTCTCCCTGAAATAAATTCAGTGCTGGTAAACATCGCCGTAACAGACAAAAGGACAAAATGCAGATGTCTTGGTGTGTCTCAGCACAGGAGAAGTGCTGCTGCTGTGCAGTGATTGCATAAACAGTTGTAAGGGCAGCCTTAAAGGTTGTTGGGTGTGGAAGCAAGAAGTGAAGTGATGAGTGCTGTCCAATAGGGCTGGTAACGGGATATGTTGTGATGTGGGATATACTCCTTTCTCTTCCAGGACCTGAAGAGATAAGTGTGATTTCAGAGAGTTAAAATTTTTTCTTTCCTTGCTCTAAAAGTGCAGGAAAATCTGTGGCAGCCCTTAAAGGAAAAGCAATGTATTTGCATCCACTTCAAGCAATGGATGAGGAGTGTGCATGACAGAGAGGGATATGTCCAGGAGGAGTTAATAGTCCCAGCTACTTTCTCCACTGCATTTTTAAAATGTCTTTAGAAGAAAGTTTCTTAGTTGCTCTGGGATGTTCTTCTCTGCAATCAGGTCATTTTTGTCCCTGGTCAAAGAGTTTTGTTGTTACTGGAATGTAAGCCATCAGACCTGCCTGGGCTCTTTTTTTCCATAAAAAGTGAGCCTGCGGTTTTCAAAGTGCAAACCATCAGCCTTAAATCAGTACTTTGCTAAAAGGCCACTGGCAAGAGCATTCTGGAAAGTTTAGGGGTGAAAATGGCACTTACCTGTAAAGTTATTTTGTGAACTGAAGTTGATATAAGGCAAATAATTCAGGAAAGGATTAGGCACTTACATGAATATGAATAACATCAGCAATTGCACCGGGAAAGAGAAAATTTACAGGGGTTATCAATCCTTACGCTTCAGAGCATGGGACCATTTCTGTGAAGAAATATTTTTCTGCCTATACAGCCCTTAATCCTCAGAGGCCTCAGTGTTTGACACCAGCCTTTAAAACATCTCTGAGTGACTTGGAATGAGAGGCACAACAGAACTCAGGGCAAGGTGTACAAGTTTCTTTAGGAGGTTAGAAAGGCAGAAGGGCTCGCAAATCCCATGGATCTCCACTAGTCCTCAAGTAGGGGCTTAACAATCCAGATGTTTTTCTAGGAAACTCCAAAATGTGAATTTCGGTTTCCAACGGCAGGGCAATAATTCTTTGAGTGTGTTGAGGGTCATTGATAGGTTTCCCTCAGAGTTAAATAGAGGAGACCTTTCCACATCCCATCTTTGGCCTGGTGAGCATTTTACTGAGTCACCACAAAGTCATAAAGCATTGGGAGGAAAGACCTCCCTTGATCCCACAGTACACACTGCAACCCGAATTATGAGTTCCACACCCAGATGTGGAAAGCTCATGCTGTCCTCACTTTCCCCCTCAAATTTACACTCCCTGGGGGCACAATGAGTCACTAACGGTTTGCACAGCTGCGGTGTTAAGTTGGTACAGCAAAATTTATGGACAGACCAAGAGAAGTAAGTTTGTACTGTAATGACACTCTAAATAGTCATTTTCTGTTGCCTTTCTCAGAAGAAGAGAGATTTATCATGAGTGTAACTCTGCCAAACTATGTAGAGCTGCATGGAGGGGGGTGTCCCTTGTGACGCTGTCTTCACTGAGGGGAGAAGGTCTTATCTTGAATTGCTTAAAGTACTTGTTCTCCAGCCCAGATGATAAAATGGAGCTTAAGGCTCTGGATGTCCTCCAGGGTTTCCAGTAGGAGTATTTAATTGCCAAAAATACAACACGACCTCATGCTTGCCAGCCCTCATCTGCCTTGATGTCTCGAATGCAATATCCTGGATTTCATCAGGAGATACCGATCCGATACAGGGAGACAGTGAAGCCAAGGGAATTATTTTGAATTCAAACCCTCTTAAGCACAGCATCATGTCATGGTGAAACCACCAGCTGAAATGAAGACTGACAGTTTAATTTCTTGAAGTACTGGAAAAGAAAAGACATCTGCCATGATGGCTACTGGCTTCCACAAGCTGATGGTAATAGACTGTGAGGTCCTTTACAGCTGAAGAAACTAATCCTTTTTTTCCCCTAATATACCTGTCATTTTCTATATGAGTAAGTATGTTTTTTAGAATCTACAGCATGGCTATTTTATTTCCCTATCCCTTCTCTGTCTGCCTGTAATCTCTGCTCTGCATGGATTTTACAAATTTACTAGTGTACACTACCTTTGGTGAGGCAGAAGTGAGTTTGGCCAACAACAAAAACAAAGACTTGAAAAGATTTGCTCAAAAAAGTATTTTGTTTCCTCCTAAATAACCATGTCTTAGTTGAAAATGGACAGGATATTTCTAAATAAAAAAATATTAATACTACTCCTAATAATAATATTAGTAAAACCCAACCAGTAACAGTCCTGTTCCACATGGCATGGCATTTAGTAAATGGCTGTCTTCTACCTTGGCTCAGTGAAAACTTCCAGTATCTTGAATCTATGACATAAAATTACTTCAAAGGCAAAAAAAAAAAAAAAAAACTTACCAAAAAAAAACCAACTGATGAAATTTGGGATCAGAAAAATGAACTGTGAATTTCTCAAGCAGCAGAGCCAGAGCAGTCAGGTTATGTGTGCACTTGTAGCTGTTGCCTCTCCCAGCAGAACAGCAGCAGCTCCCTTCACTCACCCTGGTCTTCTGTGTGCCTGTGGCTTCCTTGGATCCCTGCCCATGCTGGCTTGCCAGCTCTCCTTCCCAGACAGAGTCTGCAGCAGCTGAGGGCTCCCTGCCCCTCGCTGGATGGATCCAGTCCTTCCTGGCTCACTCTGTCTCCTGGCAGTTCAGTGAAACTTGCAAGACGTCACTATTCCTGGGACTTATCTCCCTTTCAAATGTGTTTGAAGTTGGCAAGTGCGTTCAAAAGTAATTAAGGGAGGAATGACAGACAGTTTGACAAAGTATCCTATTTCCTTAGGAAATCAGGCTAAATAAAGGGGATTGTCATGTAAAAATCATAAATTTTCCCCAAACAAAAACTTCTTTTATTCCCTTGGGCATCAAAGATTAGCAAAACCTGGAGGAATTTTAAACTGCAATTTAAACTTCAGAGCTTGCACTAACAGTTTACTATTGAATTGTCAATTATCTTGGTCTTTTTAATTAACTCTGCTTTTAGGCTCTGGTAGAATATTTATTCATTCTGTTTTTAAAGCAAAAAAAATGGAACATCAGACATAATGGGAAGAAAACTGGCTTTCCATGGAGGGAAAAAACCCATAAACATAATTTCATCCAACATTTGAAGCTATTTTTTTAAGGATTTCCATTAGTGTGGTCTAGCAAATGACGAGAAAGTGATTGTTTTCTAATATATGCTCTAGGCTTGCTCCTTCCTGATCAATGCTTTATTTGTAGGCTTTTCTACCCCTCCCATTTATATGGTGTTTTTACTCTGGCTTGGAGAACCGAAGGTGCTGTGAGGCAGCCCATGGTGTGTGTTTGTGTAATTCCCCAGGCAGATGTAACATCTGAAAACAAAGTCACAACTGACCTCAAACAAAGAAAATAAGAAAAGACTTTGCTGCCTAAAGCTGTGACCACAGGACAGAAGACCTCAGGATCACAGTGCACAAAATGTAACAAACATTGACGAATCCTCCCTCTCCCTGTCCAAGTAAATGCAGGAGTGGGAGGCTGCAGTTTGGTCATGAAGATCAATTGAGAGCAAGAGAGATGGGATAAAGGAGCTCTCTCCTTTGGCTTGAGCCCCAGTTTTGGGGATCATCTTCCCCGCAGCACTTTTGTAACTCAGTGTGTGCTGGCACTTGACTTCCGTGCTGGGAATTGGCTGGAGAGCTACACGTCTACAGGCTGAGCTGGGAGGCAGAGCAGCCGTATATTGAGGCTATAACCTCTCGTGTTCTTTATGGTCTGAGAGATGAGAATTTTCATGTTGGCTGTTTACTGCAGAATGCTTAAGCAGAGGCGGAGTGAGACCAGTACTGCCTGGAATTTGCACAGATAAAGTTGGACTTTATGTTGGAATGTATGTGCCCGAGATTTTCTTCCCCCACACCAAAACAGTCAAAGGTTTGCCTGCAGGACTGGAGAAAAGAGATCTCTCTCAGGAACTCCTCATGATCTTTCTGACACACTAAGATGAAATTTCCCAAAAACTAGTGCTGATACGAGATATTTTCAGAATCAGAGCCAACAAAACCAACCAAAATTTTTTTGTTGTTTGGTGTGGCAGAGGACCTTTGAGATGTTTTATTTAACAATTCAGTGAAACTGGATGCCCAAGGTTTCTTTATTTTTCTCCCTCTCTGTATGAGTTTCGAAACTTTTGACCACTTCTTCATTTTAGGACTATTTTTTGAATATTTTTCTTTTTAAAGTTCCTAGGGAAGAAAAAATAGCAAACAATAGCTTGAACTATTTTAATAATGTCTGACTGATGACTACACACATAGATCTTTTTGTAGCTCTTCAATAGAATTTTTTTTTAATTAGACCACGTCTCCGAACAAGATCCCAAATTACAGTTTTAATCTTTACCAAGAGACAATTTCCTCTCCTTGCACTGTGTTGGTGTCTTTCTGTTACCAGCAATAAAGAAATAAATGGCAGCAACCTGATTTTTTATTATGTTGCAGAGGTACATTGAAATCAGAACATTATAGAATCATGAAGATAACTGAGTTAATCGATGGACATTTGCAGAGGGTGGTCACATTCCAGCATTTTCTCCTGTGTTTCTTTCCTTCCATATGGAAATTTACCTATAATCAAGCTGACTCCAACATAGTTTTGTAAGGAAACGGATAAGTCAAACCCATGCCTGCAGGATTCTTGATAGAAAATACAATGTGCCTGCTGGGACTCCTGTTACAAAGAAGGAGGAAGGAGAAACTCTTATCTTTTACCTTCATAATGAATCCTTACTGGATCATAAGCAAAATTGAATTCAAGATCTTCAACCACAGAATTGAAGGAATAATTATTAAAGTGCAAACAACAGTACATTCACACATGTCTTGTATAGACTAATGTTCGGGAAGGTAGAATGCCATGTATTCAAAAATACCCATTTTCACAGCTCCTGAGTGCTGTTATCAGAAAAAAAAGAGGGATAAAAATCAGAGAACCAGGGGAGCCAATAACATATACTTTATATGTGAACATGCACAGTGTGTGTGTACTTCCATCTATACATATCTATGTGTGGGGTTTATATGTGCACATATATCCGTATATAAAAGCACACACAATGCTCAGCAAAGTAGTGTAGATATTCTACTATGGAAATGTAGGATGCTGGGTGTGATTTATAACTTCAGATGAATCAAAAGGGTTCTCCTGTTCGTTCTGACTCGTATGTCTGTATAAATGGGCTCCTACTGGATTGCATCTAAGTGTGTGTCCTTATGAGCTGGTGAAAAATTGTGAGCTCTGTAGAAATGCTAATGGCACACATGTGATGTACAGCACTGGAGACAAAATCAGGACAGAGAGAATCTTAAAAAGCCAGGGTGGAACAGGGTGAGGAAGCAGAAATACAATAGATCTCAGAGTTGAAATATTTTTGAAAGGTGAAACAGGGAGAGAGGACAGGGTCACCAAAGTGAATCATGAAAGGATCTTCATGACTGTGCTTTTCATTGCATCTGTGGATGCTCCTTCAGTTTATATCTGAAATCTTCACCCACTCTGAACTGAGTGCTAAAACAAAGTTAATTGCTCAAGCCTCCTTGTAGAACAGTAAAAAGGCTGAGAGTGTTTCTGTCCTCAGGAAGTGGAAGTGAAGAGTAGAAATGTCTCAAAGTAAGAACTGCTTGCAGTCAGTACAGTTTGATGTTGAGCTTCAATAATTGCAAAAGCTTTCACAGGAACAGCTGGGTGTTAAGTATTTGTCTGTGCTGCTTTCACAGGCTCTTTTGACCATTTTTGGAGCTAAATGCCAGCATATTGGGTTCAAGTGCTTTGGTAGCCATTTGGGACTGGATCCAGCCACCCTGCTTCAGGGTCACCAAACTCATCTTTTAGATAGAAAGAGCATCTATTACAGTGATTTTCAATATTTTCCTTGAGAAAACTATTTTCTTGTCCACACTCAGAACTGCTGAACTTCCAAGTCTCCACATGTTCTTCCCATCGAGCTGGGAGCAATATGAGATTGCTGCAGCTGTTTCTGGCCACTGTCAGTGAGCCAAAGCCCAAGCCACCTTCATCTTCCTTACAGTTGCTTTTACTGTCACCATTTTCAGATAAATAGCAATGATGGAAGAGACTGCAGTGGCAGGAGAAGGATGGTTTTGAGAAGCAGTTGGCTAAGGGTTTAAATATTTGCCTGCTCCATGTCCCAGGATATGATCTGTACACTTTCTCCCTGTCCTTATTCAGATTTGCAATGTTCTTGCAGCAGGTGAAGTGCTGCTTTGTGGGCTGCCAGTCCCTGAAATGGCTAAATCAAAGTGCTCTGGTGCATTGAATTCTGGCGTTATTATTCAGTAAATCGTCTCTTCCCCTCATCTGCTCCCTCCTGATACTTCTTGTTATTTACCAGCCGTTGCCTGACTCCAGATGAATGCAGCCCTGATATCCAAGCAGAGGAAAGCACACAGAGGGACAGAGGTGACTCCCGAGGCATCCCTCACCCAGCACGTCTCCAGACACATTAAAAATGCTGCATCCAGAGCTGTTTATCAAGTGCCACAAGCAGCTCCTCAAGTGCTGTTGGATGTACTTCTAACTCTGTTAGATTGCAAAGCAGAGGAGGAGCCAAATGCCAGCAGCTGTAGGAGGTGGGCTGGGAGAGCAAAGGCAGCACAGGCTAGAGATTAAATCCAGTAGCTATATACGAAGGCAAAATCCCCTTAGCTTTCCAGTGAATAATCCTCTGGTCTGCAATATTAATTCACCGGTTTGGAGATGTTTCTCCAGCCAACAAGGTTCATGCAGTCTACTTATGTGTTTCTCCAAAGCTTGGATCTGATTTGGCGTTGGGGCATTGCTAGCTTCCTATAACAAATCCATGGTATTAATAGAATTATTCCATTTCAACTGGGTCAACCTGTGCTATGCCCTAAGAGGTCCTCTTACCTGAGCAGAAAAAATACTTCATTCTGTAACATTTTTCAGAAAGGAACGACCTACTCTGAACCTAAAGGGTGTTCAGTCAGTTTGGGCTGTTTTACTCAATTTCTTTTGGTGGTTAACTTGGCTCTGCAATGTCTTTTCTCTCTGCAACCCAAAGGATGATTAGCTTAAGAGCTGTGGCTGTATTACCCTTTCAGAGCAAGCTATGATCCTTGTAAAAGCTTTTCAATCATGCTCCAAAGTCCTCTAGGACAGGTAACGTGTGTTTGTTAAACACTTTTCTGAGAATTACTCGATTTTTACACATTTGTGACTACACACTTTGATGAGCCTGATATTGGAATTACTGGGAAAAGGCCTGTACTCAGTGACTGCATTCAGTGATTATCTGACAACACAGCTCTTTGAGAGCTATTAATCCTCTGCCAATTTCTTTGATGCTGCAACCTGCTGGCTGCCTTCCCTTTTTGCCTGGTCAGTCATCACCCACCTAGCTGAGGTGGACACATTTGGAAAACACTTCCCCCAGACAGAAAAAAACTTAAAAGGGAGGAGGGAAGAAGAATGCAGAAAAAACTGGACAAATACATTACCTGAACTCAGGATTTCAAAATTATGTCCATATTTTCCATCTTGGGATGCTGAGCACCAAGTGGACACCTATTGGCATATCCCTGCGAAGGGCTGTGGGTTAAATGTGTGTATGGTTTCTTCCAGAGCTCAGAGAAAAGTCTGTGCAGAAACTCCCACTGACTTTACTAAGCTAAGAATCATGCCTCTGCTGGGATAGCTGTATTACAGCAATTTGCCTATTGGCACTTGGGGAATGTGGAGCCAGGACAATTTGGCCAATTTTAAAAATAAAAAGCCTGGTTTTTGTTTTGCAATTGCTTCTGGCAAACATGGAGTAGTTGATGGGATTAGTGGGATGGTTTTGGCAAGGTAGCTTGTTTCTTCGGGTTCTCCCACCCCTCATCTGTCCATTTTAGCAAGTTTTGCTAATTTGGCAACGTCTAAAAGATAATAAAAAATGGGGGGAAATCAAGTGTTTAGAGGCAGTGAATCAGAAAGCTGAAAGACAAAGGCTTCTACTTTTTTTGTTGAATTTAATATCTACTATCAAGAGTAAAAACTGCAAAAAATGACTGCAACAAAAAAGGGAAGAAAAATAAATAGAAAAAGCTTTTCTCATCTTAAGTGTACCCGTGTCAGTCTTCCAACCTGCAAAACCAAAGGTTAAACTGTGACTTGGGAATAGAAAAACAGGGCATTGAAAGAGAAATTACTTGAAGAAATTTTCCTAAGGCACTGATTCGGAAAGATACAGGGATATGGGAGATGCTGCTTTAAGGCATATGGGCAATTTCCTGGTGGGAGAGTGTCTCCTGGTGCTGTAAGGCTGAGTGGTCTGTTACCTCCCTTTGCCTCTCCAGTGTCTCCTGGAGTAAAAGCTGGGAGGTTTTGCTCAAAAGCCTCATGCTGCTTAACTGGTGTACAACCCTGAAAGGGATTGCTATGTCAGAGCCCTTGAGCTTTGTGAGGTCTGCAGCCCACCGTCCCCTCCTGCAGCTGCAGCAGGCTGTGTTTGGCGCAGCTACTGCTCTGGAGCGGTGAGAGCTGGTGGGATGGGTGCTGAAGAAAGTGGTGGATCCCAGATCAGGTCCTGTAGTCAAAGCCTCTAATGCACAGTGAGAGTGTGGCCCTAACCCAAATGTGGCTTTGGGTTCATATTCAGAAGAAACAACTTGCGGATAAATAGGTGAGGGAGATCATTCAGCCTGATGGTGCAGGTTCACAGGGGGTACTTGGGTGCCACCAGCCTGGGCATCAGTGTAAAACTCCAGCTTGATTTCACTGCCTCGTTTCTCGTTCCATCCTGATACCTGGCATATATTCAATTTCTTTACAATAATAGACAGTTTCTTCATCTGCTGCCCTTTCAGTGTGTGACGGCTATAAACCACTGGTTACAAAGCCTGAACGGTTCAGAATCTACTGACATTTAAGGAAAAAGATTACCAAGCCCTTGAAAGGAACACACCACTGAAATACACAAAGAAGCAAGTGCAACTTCCTTGCTGTTAAAGCGATAAAGAAATTAATGGCACACCAGGTTCCAAAATCCCACTGCTGTTTGGAGATATCGCCTTTTTCCTCTTTTTTTTTTTTAAAAAAAAAATTCTTTTCTCCCTCCACAGTGTATAAAGGTAGATGCAGTTAAAGGGATGGCAAAGCACAGAAAAGATATTGCTTCCCCTGAGTTTTATGAAGCTGATATAAATCTTTTTTTTTTCATAAACTTCAGGCCTGTTATTACCCTAAAAGAGTGTTCCACAGCATTTAATGTGACACTGATGAGAATACAAATAAGGAGAGGTGAGGGAGATGGAGGACAGAGAGAGAAGAATCAAATGATGTTAAATGCAAGGACCTGAACAGCACTTCCATACGTGTTGCCACTGAGGAGAGTTTAAAGGGGCCAGGAAAGCACAGAGCATCTGAATCGTGTTTGGGGGCAGTAAATCAATTTGAGCTTCAACAATGAGGTAAGAAATATCATCTGAGGAAGGTGAGAACAGAAATTTAGGTTATGGAGGCATGAAGGCTTGCATGTGAGCTAATGAGGCATGTTTTATCTAAGTGTTGTGCAGAAAGACAGGGTATAAATGTCCTTGAAATTGGGATGATTTGGAGTGAAAAACAAATGCTCTGCATTTTGTAAACTTTCGCCTGGAAGTGTATGAAATGCTGATTAGCTTTATGTCATATTTAGCCAGTGCTTGGCTAGATTCTAGTAGATGTGGATAACTTTCTGTAGAGAAATGTTCTTGCTCCTGAGCAGTGAGAGAAGGTTGGATCGCTCGTTCTGTCCCTTATCTGATACATGATTAGTCAGAAACTGGCATGTCCAAGAGAAACCAGAAGAGGTAATTCTTCATACAGAGTGTAGCTATGAAGTTCCTTGGTTCAGGGTGTTGGGGACATGTAGAGTTTGTAGATTCCAGCAGAGGCTGGACAAACTCATGAAGGGAAGCCTGCTCAGAATTACTGCACATACATGAATCGTGTTTGGTTTGGGCAATCCTTGAGCTGCAAAGTGCTGGACATTGGAGAGTGTTCTGAAGGAGAGTTACTGCACGACTGTCCAAGGCTTATCTTCCTTGGCATCTGCAGTGCCACAGGGTAACTAACAAGGTGAGCATTCATCCAGCTCATGAAGCCACTCCTTTCCCCAGGCTACATCCTCAAACTTTACTGCTGTGAGGAAGTTTACAGGATGGTAGGGAACAGAACAAAGTAACAAATACCATCTCTGAAATGAATCTGGAGGAGAAGTTGTGGAGTGTGAGCTGGACATGAACTTGAATGCAGCCAGAGCAATGACACCTTTCTGTTCATCACTTTTCTCCAGTGGGATGTACTATCAGCTCTTGAGACAGTAGTTGAGGAGTCCAAGAAGCCAGATAACAGACTTTTTGAGAATTCTATGTTAGCACTTTCAACATTGCTGTGAACAGGATGTAGCTGAAATGGTGATAAATTACCTGATACTGTCATAGCAAGCAACACTGCAGGCGTTCTCTTGACAGCTTTTTCAGACTCTCTAAATTGTCCATAAATATATTAATATTTTGAACGACTTCTACCGTATGTGATACATACTGTCAGTTCATAATTTCAGTTCAGGTGCTCTGTGCCTAATTTGCATACATGAGCAAATGAGGGAAATTTACCTCATTTTCAGGTTATTATTCCAATTGAGGATTCAGAGTGTGCACATGAAGGTTGTATGTAATTTTCCATAGGCCTGAAACTTTTCCTATAACTCAATATGCCTTTTGATAAGGAAAAAAACCTATTTTAACATCTCAGTGTTTGTCAGAACCACTATAACACAGTTAAGAAATAATAAAATAGTGAGACAGATTGCAGCAGTCAGAGTACCTGTGTTTTGAGTTTTGATGAGATGTAAAATCGGTTGAAATTATTTCACATTTCTGCAAAAGAAGTCTGCTTTGAAATGTCAGTATTTCATGAGAGTTTTCAATGGCTCTTCAGGTGACACAAAGTACTCTCATGTCAATGTTAGAAATCCTAACCTATGCAGCTGTTCCTACATAAGAAATTTACTTTGCAAAGATAATTCATAGCTGAAGACCCAAACAGTTCTTCAGGGCTCATAGAAAGAGAAGCAGGTTTCAGGAGAAAGTGAGAATCTGCAAAGCAACATCTTTCTCAGGTGTTTTACTGTCTAAATGCTCAGTGGAGGAAGAAGGGATATCTGTTGATATGTTTTGAAAGCAACCAGCATTAATAATGTAATCTGTAGGCTTAATCCTGCAATTTTTTGGTGTGAAGTTTTGTTCCAACCATGTAATTTACACTGATTTAGAGTTGGATGGCTTTCAACTCCTCTGTGTACAGGCTAAATGCTCTTAACACTTGGATAACTTGGACTGTAACTTTTTATAGGAAGGGACTGTGGTCTTTGTTCAATGTTCTGTTTGGGGCTCCTTGAGGATTTCAAGAAGCACAATAATAAATTAGAAAAAATGGTATTTCACGATGTTCAGGCACATTGTTTGTTTTATGGGGACCTATTCTTGAGAAGTGGAATAACTGGTGCCAAAGTTCTACGTGGGCAGAAAACAAATTCCTTACAGGTGTGTGATTATTTGTGGCTTTGGTATATCACACACAGAAGAAAAATCTTCCTATGTATCTATGCACTCATATTTAATCCTGTTCTTACAGTGTCAGGTTTTTGACAGCAAAAACCATCAATTCCTGAAAAAAAAGAACCACCCCAACACCATCAAATTATTCCCCAAACACCTCAGGTTTCTTTTTTTTTTCTCCTCAGAAAAAGCATTCCAACAATGGAAGACCACCAAAGAATTCCTTCTTTTTTCTTTTTCAAAGTCAGGAAGAAACCATCCTGAAATCCTCTACAAAAGCATGGGTTTTTTCCATTTCAAGTAAGGCAGGAAGATCCCCAGAAGTGTCCCGGTTGTAGAAAGAAAAGCTCTAATGCTGGTGTCACCAGGTCACCTGTCACCAGGCCTGTCTTTCTATAATGGTCCCATGGGACCTTTGTGCCATGAAAACCCCCAGCCTTGGTCACAAGTCTTTATTCCCAGGCTGCTTGTGAATATTTCCAGTACTTTATGAAAAGAGGGAGAGAACAGGAGTTCTCTCTCCTGTTGTGGACGATGTTTCTGTTTGCTTCATCTGGTCTGTGCCCCTTGGGGATTACAAGGAGCAGACCTGTTTTCCTTAGAGGTGATGATAAACTGCAAGCAGGACAAGGGGAGACAGACCAGGCCATGATGTGATTACACCTGCACTTGTAAGAGCAGGGGTTGATCTTCTAAGCTAATAAAAAAACCCTTCTTACTTGCAGGATGATTCTGCTGGCACCCAACAGGTGGAACGGCAATTTTCACCCAACTCAAATTTTATGTTTAAACAAGGTTCTCCAGGAAACAGAGGCTATATTTTATTTTATTTTATTTTATTTTATTTTATTTTATTTTATTTTATTTTATTTTATTTTATTTTATTATTTCTTAAAACTAGATTCTGCTGAACATTAAGAGACCTATCTAATAGCAATACATTTTTAAAGTAATGAAATATTTACAGCTGGAGTCTTCAACAGAGGAACAGTGAGTGTGTTTATTTTGCAGCTCAGTAAATTATATATACACCAAGAATCAAATGGATGCTTTTGGTTGATCATGCTAATCCAAACAAGCTTTCTTTATGGTTTTTAATCTGGAGAATTTGTTTTCCACTCCCATGCAAATAATTATCAAAGCATCTATTAAACACTATAAATAAATCCAGGCCCTAAAATTTGTCTCCAGACTCTAAGTATACAGTATGGCTGCGGGGCATATCATTCCTCAGCAAAAGCTGGTGGTTTTGTCTCTCTCCCTGGGCCCTTCCTAGACCCTTAAAGGAAAACTACAGTGATAGCTAAATAAACACTTGCTAAATAAGAACATATATATTGAAATTTATGCAAAACTGTTCAGAAATATCTGGCAAAATTTCTATCTCAGTATAGCAGTAATGGGTGCTTGTAGTTTTGCCAAATGCTTTGCCAAGTCCAAGATGTACAAAAGCTGAATTCTGTTTCAGCACTTGTTTCCACAACTTGTATACCAGGTAAAGTCCCAGTATGGACTTTCTACAGCCAGATTCCTTTGAGCATTTGGAAGGAAAGGGACAATTTACATGGAAATACAGAGTATGCTGTTGGCCAGACAGCCTCTGCTGTTGCTTAAACTCAGCAGAATTCACCCCTGCACAAGTTAATAATTTGAAAAGGGCAACTTGCAAGAGAGCAAAATAAAAATTCAGAAAGCATAGAAAACATGAAAACTCAGATAGGACCTCAGAAACCTGTTCAAGAAATAAGGACCTCAGTCTATGTGGATGTATGTTGACCTGCGTGTGCACATGCTTACTCAGAAAGTGGTAATTTCCCTGCTGCCAGTCTGCTTCCCTGTTATCAGTGCTTGTTGCTTTGGGTGCAGAACATGAGCTGCAGCATCCAGTGCTTGGTCTCACTGGAGGGCCAGTGGTGTGGCCCTGAGCTGCCTGCTGGGTTTGTGGTGGAGGCTGCTCCTGGTCACAGCATTCAGCTGAACTCAGTGGCCACAAAGAGGGGCTGGATGTGATGATATTGTTATTACTCATGGTTTACCATTGAATCTGGTGAGCCTTGAGTATGCTAAGCTGTAAGAAGGAAGAGCCATGGACACTCTACCAGACAGAATAAAAGAGAGAGGTGGAAATAAAAGGGTGACTCAGCCAAAATCAGACTAAAGCTCATCACCAGTCCCATGAGAAACCCAGATCTGCTCTGAATTTTATAGAGAAACATCCCTATCATGAATACTGCATTCAGATGGTTTGTCTCACACTTTTCTCCAGTACTGGAGCAGGGGCAGCTTTTATTAGATGAACAAGACTTCTGCTTCAGGATGGACAATTGGATTCCACAGGCATAGTTATTCCATAGCCACACCCCTGGAGTCCACAACACGTTAATCCCCATCAGCCAAAGAAATGGCCTAAATTGTTATTAGGGTCTTTCTTTTTTAAGAAGTTAAATGAGAAAAATATCACTAGAAAAAGTAAAGAAAGCAAAAAGCTTGGAACTGCTTAGCTGGTTCTTTCCAGCTGGATTGTTCTCTAATGCTGAATGTTAATTGGAAAATAACAGCATTCCTGCCTGCTTTTAGAAAATCAGTATGCGTTTTTTTTGGTCCCCCTCCCCCTATTCAGGTTAATTCATTACCAGGATATTTTTAGATTACAGAATAAATAAAAACCAGCCCTTTTCCAGTCAAAAGCTACTAACTATAACCAGCCAGAAAGATCTCCTGAGTGCAGTCCTCTCCCTGCCTTCAGTGCTGCTCACTGATGTCCATGCCAATCGCCTGCCCCAAATCACTTGTCAGCCCTTCCACAAAGCTGGATATGCATCCTGTGCTCCTTTGAACTGGCACAAGCTGGAGGATCAATGGCTCTGTTTGGCAGGGGCTGAGCTGCTGGACATTTTGTAGCAGCAACAGCTTGTCAGGGTTGGCTCAGCGCAGGGATGTTAACACCGGTTCACCACTCCCTGCGAACCAAGGGAAAGAGCAAGGCAGGAGAAGAGGGCAGAACAGGAAATACAGAGAGGCAATGTCATATTTCACAGAGGATGCCTCACAACATAAATAAACAATAATTCTAGCAACGTTGTTTTGCATTTTTTTTTAATACATAGTCCTGCTCAAATCCCCCTGGATCTAATTAAAACTTTGTTGGCCACCCACCAATCAAGATAATTACGTTGTCTGGCAAAAACAACAACAAAGACGAAATAAGATTGTGCAGAATGATGCACCTACATGGCAAAACAAAACAAAACAAAACAAAACAACAATCTAGGCCCCATGCCTTGTTTATTAATTTTTATCTCTTTTGAAAAGTGAAAAAAGAACCAAACTATAAAAGACATAGAGTTTGCACCTCAAAGAGTCAACAGATGCTGAAAACACCAAAATGCCCACTGCGTCAATGAGCATTTGAAATCATGATAAGGAAATCTTACAGAAGACAGAGGTACCATAATAAATATTAAAATGAGCTGACTACTGGGAGAGCCTGAGTCAGAAAAGAAGCTTTTGCTGCAGTTAAAGGGCAGACACTCAAGATGTGTTATTCAGGGCAGTCACCACTAATAAACCAGGATTTGCTGAAGTTCCTCTCAAGCAAGATCTGAGATCCTGAATTTATTCCTTTTTCTCTCAAGTTCCCTGGATGCTGCTGCCCTGACAGCTGGCTTATTCCATGACAGCAAACATATTTAAGTTATGCTGCAAACGAACTTGATCCAAATTCCATTGAAATCAATGAAGAGACTCCCACTGATTGCAATCAGGCATAAATGATCCAAAAGGCACACGGAGACTTGGTCAGACTGGAAAATTGAAGCCGTTTTAAAACAGAGTATCAAGGAGTCTTGATAAAAGTGTTAAAAACTACTCTGGATTGAATGAAGACAAAAGAGAAGCACACTTAATATCTTTTGAACAAACTGTTTCGAACACAGGAGAAAATCAGAGTGATTCAGACTTGGACTAACATATGCATTCGGAGAGCTGCAAACACTGGCAAGCACGGTTTTGGCATAAGAAAAGCACAAACTCTGAATTATTATTAATTGCATGAAAACACATGCAAATGGAGTTTTCCCCTAAGCTTTCTTGATGTGAGAATAGATGTTAAACACATAGAGCCATCCAAGCAACAATACTCACAAAAATAAATGTAATCTCAGGAAATGCTTGCAATGAAATCAGCAGAAGCATAGCTTATGAGCTCCTTCCATTACTTGGGCTATTTATTGACCTTTGTGTGTGTATACATGTATTAAACTGACAGAGTTATTGTTTTTTCATCATCCTTATTTAATAAATCTCATTCTTCTAGATGAAAGGTGTTTTTACTGATGACAAGGGGATTTCTTTCTCTTTTTTGTTCTTTTTAAGGCATTGATCAAAACCTGACATAATTTTTTATCTTTTTTGATATTATTTTATAGAGTCCTTTTATAAATAATATCAAGTTTAACCCTGAAATTACATTATCAGTGTCCTGTTTACCAGAAGCAAATATTTGTATATGAGCCTTAATCTTTCAGGTGCTACACCCACAGATGTCCCAGATAAATTGCTAAGAGCTGTGGGCAAGAAAAAAATCTAGCACCAAACTTACGGAAAGAAATTATTTTTATATAGCAAGGTATTCTAGAAAACATCTCAATTCATTTAAATCATATGAATAACTGATTTTTTTTTTTAATTCCATGCAAAATGGAGTTAAAAAAAGTGACCAAAGAGATTCAGAAATCTAATATTAATTTCAAGGTGATTGTAACAGATTGTCCAGCTAGAAAAACATTTTTTGTTTCCCTTTTATGTATCTACAGATGAACTTATTTGTTTTAAATATACATATTTTAAAAAATCTTTGTGGCTGGCACAAATAGCCCCAGAAGCTATTTTTAAAGGAGAAGAAAAGAGAAAAAAAGAAAGATAATCCCTTCCTTTCTGAAGTGCTCAAATAGAATATTTTGATTTTACTGCTTTGGCTTTGGTTTTGTGTTGGAATACTTCAGAGTAGATTTAGAGCAAATAGGAGCTTTGTCTTCATACTGTTCTCCACAGTTAAGAGGACTAGTTCTTTTTCTTATGTTTTTAAAGAAAGAAAAGAAAACAAAGGAAGAATGTTTATAATCTTATATGAACCCCTGACATCAGGAGCCTGACGTTCACTACATGATTCACGATGAAAAGATTGACAGCAAAGAAATACAGATTTCCTCTGCATTTTCTCCTGATTTTCCACTACCCATTCCAAACCCTTCTTTCTGGAAGATTAGATCCTGATTTTCCACTAGCCATTCCAAATCCTTCCTTTTGGAAGACTGGGATTTCTCACCAAAGGTGGGACTGACAAGCTGTCTCTCGTGACTGTTTCCTCTTCCCTCCTTAGAGGGTGTATCTCTCCCTGTCCCACCAAGCTACAGAATCACAGCTGGATGCCACAGATCTGAGAAGCTGCTGAAGGAGCTACCAGGCTGGAGGGAGAAAAGGTGAGAGGAAGCTTCCCTCTCTTCATTTGCCTTGGATTCTGGCCAGACAGATCCTACAAAAACATTAACTTTCCAACCAGCTGCCCCAGAATGGAAGGTGTCTCTGACTATGCACTGTGCTGCTCAGATGTGGATGTCTGCACTGCTCATCATCCAGCACCAAAATTCATGTGAGTATCCTCTACCTTGTTTTAGCCAGAAATGGCTGAATTAAGGAATGCAGTTTTAATGATCACCAGATTCTTCTCTCCTGATTGTCTGCCATGGGAGTGTGTGTGTGGAAAGCTCTGCTGGTTGACCTGTGAGTGATGTAACTGTCTCCAGAAAAGGATTTCCGACCATGACTTAAGAAACAATGCATCAGTGAAGCAGGACAGAATTGCCTCACAGAAGTTTTTTTCTGGTCATTTTTTCAGTTCTGAAATAAAATACTGTCAATGAGCAAGCTCACATCTTCCATCAGCCTCAAGGGTTCTCATTTTTTTTCATATATTTCTTACTTTTCTTGCAGTAAAAATGTAGTTTAAAGTAAAAAGGTTTCTTTCTTCTATTAGAAATTTTATCTTTAGTTGTACCTGGAACTTCTACTTCATCAACATGTCTGGCTAGGAGAAATCAAGCAAGGTGCACAAGCAAGAAAACACCATCTGTAACGATGACAAACTATAAACACCATTCACAGGCCATTAAATTTGTAATCTTTTTCTCTTCATCATTATTCTCTTACCTCCATTAAATTCTTCCACAACCAAGTGCAGAAGCCAAAGGTGACGGCGGTAGAGTGATAGACAAGAATTTTTATTGTCCTGTCAATGCAGATAAACCCAGAGCTGAGAGAATGTCAGGCGAACTTCCCCAGTGATGACTAAAGTTCAGTATTCTCTGAAAAAGGAACGAAATACTAATGATTTTTATGCCTTTTAGGCTTTTAAGATTTATGTTACTGAAGTATCCTGACTCTGTGGAAGATTAGTCAGGCTCTGACTGATATTTATTGTTCACAGGAAACTATTATCTGCACTTGATCAGTCCGCTTCAAATTGCAGATTTGCAAGGTTGCAAGACAATCAGAGGCATCCAGCAGCCATGATTCTCTTGAGGAACTGGAATGGACTAGAAGATGATGGAATGAAAATGACTCAGTGGACACAGACAAGCAACTTGCAAATGATTGTGAATAGCTGCAAAGACCCTCTGTTGGTCAGGGAAAGGAAAGTTTGCAGTTTGCATCTCCACACAAGAAAAAGAAGAGAAAGGAACTTGCTGAGAGTCAGATGTAGAACAGATACACGCCACAGGAACAACAGAGAGAGTCGGGTAATGGCCAATTTTCCTAGTAGAGCCACATTTTGGATGTTTTAGCACAACAGTCCCCAGCTGTTTGCCAGTGAGTGCCACCACTGGTAGTAGCATTACATTAGAATATGCAGTTTGCCTTATTTGCAAAGAGAAGCCCCAGTGCAAACCCCAGACGTTTTCTAGTCAGTTGATTCTCAGTTGCTGACAGCCGCAATCCAACCAACTTCCAGAGCTCTGTCAATTGCTGCAACCTGCTCACAAGTCCTCAGTTTACCATGGGACTGCTGTTGGAGCCAGTGTTAAAATTGTCAGCTGTTCAGGAGCTGAAGACCACCAGGTTGGTCAAGCATGACTTGCTAAAGCCATTCTCATTTTTCCTGGTTGCATTCTTGCCTTTCATGTGGGTGGAAGTGTTCACAGCATACATTTCAGTTATTGATGGCAAAAACCTTCTGGGTATTATGGGGTTGCTTTAAAACAGTCAGGATGAAATGTGACAATTGCTGGGTCATCCCTGTGGTTATCATTCATATTGGCAGCGGTGAATGAGTTGACAACGAGATACACCTCAGGCTTCCTCCTTTCGCCAGTGTTTACTAGTTTCAAAGTTGTTACAATACAGCTCACTCTAGCTGCGAGCTCCAGCTCAGCTCTCTCCTCAGCTGCAAGCTCAGAGCACCAGCTGAGTATGTGCGGTCCTTGCAATCAAGTGCAGTTCTTGCAATTCTACTTTACACTCAACCAGCTATGAAACCCAGCAGAATCTAAGACCAGCTTTTCAGGGCAGCTTTCCAGGTTTCTTAGGCTGTAAAACCTGATCAAGAGAGAATGTCAGCTGGGAATTTCAAGCAGCAGATTTTCTCATCCACTGTCTTCTGTGGCCTGTGGGTTTTTTTGCTCCTAAATCCCATGGTAATCCCTGACAGGGGAGCAACACTCAGGAGCACAGGGTGACAATGGATTGATGTGTGCAGATCACAAGGGGAGAGGATCTCTGGAACAGTGACATTCAAGGCCAGCACAGAGGAGCAGATGTCACCAGAGAAGAAACAGGATTCAATCCCAGGATTGTGGCAAAGAGTGCTGGATTCAATACCAGCATGGATATGGTAGTTGTGCTGCCACATGAGTATTGCTTCAGCACCTGACTGGGAGTACGAGTTTATCTGGAGCAGGTAACATGCTCCCTTCCTCCCGTGGCAAATCCACCCTTGGTTTATCACCCAGGCACAGCTGGCCCAGGAAATATCTGCAGCTGTAAGAGCAGGAGAGAGGTCTGAATCCAGAGAGTAGAATGCAGAGCCTGTACCATGAGTGTGGGGGTTGCTGTCCCATTTGAGGTCGGTTGGATGGTGTGAAAATGCTCTGGATACAGAAATGGAAGTGAAACAGAGGCATTACATGAGAGAATTTCCAGAGGAGAGAATCCAGACAAGTCCTATTGTCCCCAGAGAGAGCTGCTGGCTAAAAAGCATGACTAGGTATTTCAGTATAAACAGGATTTGAGGAAAACTGCAACCAGGTATTGGTGCTGAGCACCTTCCTGTACTTGGAGGCAATCATGCTGACTGAATCTGCTCACCACCCAGCCTCCTTGCCAGATAAATGAATGTATGAACTCCCCATCTGAGGATTTAGCAAAGCAAAATGGCTCTCTAATTTATAAAGTATCAAAGTCTTGCACTTTTGTTGAGATTACTTTAAACCTCAGTCTTTGCAACAGGCTGCAGCAAGAGGGAGTAAAAGAACAAAAAGCCCTCGCTGTTAATATTTATGGCAACTAAAGCAAAATCGCAACACATTTGCAGATGAATAGGAGCCCCTGTTAAAAGCTGCAGCAGCCTAATTTTAGGATAGCACTGGTGTGGGGTTTGATTGTGTGGAATAACAAAAGAGAGGTTTCATGTTAATTAATTTAGAGGAATTACTAGTGTCAAAAATAAATAGTTCAACCACCTCTCCAAAAATAATCTGAGGAAGGGAAATGAAACTTAGTGGAAAGAAGACAGAGATTTTCTTGTAGTTCCAGATTTTTTTCAAATATTTTGGTCTTTTTCTGTCAAATGCATTGCCCCAGCATAAATTATAGGATTTATTTCTAATAACACCTATGTAACAATTATCTAACTATTGCTACAAAATAATCCATATGGCTAAATAATTTCCATTTGTTCAGTGAAACAAGAAGCACTTGGAAATAGTTGGCTGGATGTATATAATTAGTCCCTATTTTATTTAAAGGATGAAGCATCCAGACCCTATTTAGGGGAAAAAAAAAAAGATCTTTTTGTGATATTTACAGCTGAAAGTAATTTTTTCTTCTGTAAGGGAAACTGCAACAAGACTGTTGTATCCTGATTTGTATTTCTTTTTTAACAGAGATTCCATTTGGGGGAATTATGTGTAATGTCAAACTACAGTATTCATCATTCACCATGGCTTGATAGGAATCAATGGAGCAGTGTTCTTCTTGGTCTCCCTTCATTACACAGTCTTCTCTGAGAAAACTGATGATTTAAAATGAGTGTAGATTCACAAAATCCTGATTATACAAATATTTACTAGGGAAAGATTATACTCCTTTGCCTAAAAGACATTCAGATTCACAAAAGGCCAGGCTATATTATGCCCCTGCCTTATGTTAAAAGCTCAGCTGATAAAGCCCACCCAATTCTGTTTCCTTCTCTGTATCCTCTTTCATTCCTCTTTCTCCCTTCCTACTCCATCACAGCACAGGCAGTGTTGGCACAGTCCCTGAGGTGCTTCCATCACGCAGGGTACATTGTCTAGCATGTTTCAGAAGACAGGAATACTGTGGAGCCAGGAAGTCTCTCAGGACCACATTTTTCACAAGTAGTCTCTGATTGCGAGTGTGAAACTCTCCAGGGGAAAGGACTCCTGCAGATGGCACATTATTGCAATCACTGTCATAAGGATTTATGTCCTTGACCAAGCCCATATTTCCACCTGTCTCAGAACCTGCCCAGTCCCGAGTGAAGATTTGTGTACTCATCCACATTTCATGCTGTTCCTGCTTCTCTTCTCAAGGCTATATAAATCCTGAGGAGGATGCTTGCTCCACTGCAACACATACCTAGCACTGGTATCTACTCCCTTTACTAGATTCCTGCTGCTTCTTCCTGAGCCCAGAAGCAAAAACTTCCCCCAACAGTCTTGTGTATGTGCAGATCTCTGCCTTTGAGGTAGTTCCTCCCGGTGCAGAGGAAAACCCCCTGCCACTGCTCATCCTGGCAAAGGCAAAGGCTGAAGAGGCCAGCTAAAACCTGCAATTTTCATTTACTCTCATGGTATCATGTTTTATATTGCCAACGATTGCCTCCTGTTCCATGGCTCCCACGGCTTGCTCACATCCCCTCTCCCCAGGCAATATTGGCCATGTGAAACAGAACAGTCTCCTGACCAGGCAGTGTAGCAGCTCTCACGGAAAACACCCTCTCACCAGATGCTGGAGCTGGACATGCGGTATTGAAACGTCAGATCAGGTGGTGCCTCGGGTCAGGATACCACGAGTGCAGCCTTTCCTTTCTCGTGGGCACAGCCATGGAGTTCAGGCACATCACACCAGCTTCTTTTTGGCTGAGTATACAAGCTCGGTCCCTGCTCCCAACCGAGAAAGCTATCTCTTACATCAAAGGATAGGGATTATTCTTTTGTGCCAAAGACTCTGGTTTCTTATCTCTGACGGCTCAATCATCACATCATCTGCAGCAAAAAGATGGCTGGCAGCAAGATTAGATTACAGTGATTTAAAATGTCTCTCTCAGATAAGCGCAGACCATGAGTATTCAAAAGTACACATAATCAGATTGTAAACTTGACTATCACAGCATGCCTCAGACACCAGGAGTATAAATACAGATTAGACAAATTTTGGGAAGACAGGTCCATTAAAAGTCCTACTACATTATTACTTATTAAAAGTAAGGGATCAGGTGCAGTTTCTGCTGTTGTTGGAATCTCCTAAACTGATAATTCCTGAAAATAGGGCTCAGGGGAAGGCTCATAGTGTATGTCTCTGCCCTGTATCCACCCACAACAGGGTTTGTGCTGGGAAATGTGTCTGTGATCCTCAGGTTGGATCCAGTATTCTCTCTCCATGACTGACTCGTGTGTGCGTTTGCCGAAGAGCTCTGCAGGTGTAGTGCACTCACAGTGTGTAAGGTGTGTTCCACCAGGCACATCCGTATCACTCACTGGCCACTCATTACAATCCAAAGATAATCATCTGCCTAAATGAGACAGCTAGATTGTTTCTCTCATCAGCCTTAGCCACTCACTGGCACACAAATCTCTACTACAATTCCAAGAGAGATTTCCTCTGACCTCTTACTAATTCCCTTCTTCCAAGTTCTTTTTCTGTCTCACCTACTCATCTCTTTGGATTTCATTCCTTTAAGTTAAAGCCTCCTTAAGAGACTTGTGCTGGGAAGGTGACACTTTTAAGTCAATCTTCTGGGATAGATCCACCTGGTCAGTCTGTTGCATGGAAGACAAAGGATTCGGCTGATAATAAGGTAGCTCCACTTCCAATCATTACTACTTTGCTGATCATACTGTGACTCAGTTTCCTCCATTTATACAACAGAAGTGGCCTTTGTGAGGAGCTTTGGGCTTAGTAAAGGAAAGGAATTGTTTAAGTGCGAGTGTTAATTATTGTTATTACTCGGCAGGCTGTAACTAATAGTAACCATTTAGCTGGGAGATGTGGAAACAGGTATGCAGTTAATTGGTAGATTTAGCTGAGGTCAGGTGGTTACATTGCAGACAATCCATCATTGTTGTAAGCAGCATGAAGTTATGCCCAGCCTGAATTATTGTGAGTCTCCCTTCACCTCTGGTCTTGTGCTAATATCCCAAGACGTGTCACCAGTGAGCATTTGAGTGAAATCTCTAGAAGAATGTGGAACAAATCTGTAAATCGTTTTCTGAAATGCCCTGCCAAAAAAAAAAAAAATCAATAAGGTCTTCTGTGTCAGGAAGGATATGTTAAAAATATTAATTAAGAAATAAACTCTCCTGTAAATCAAATGAGAATGAGTGAGAACAGGCAGACGGGCATGGAATAAAATTCCAGTGGAAGAGCTTTTAATTCCCTCCACTTTCAGTGCCTGTGGGTATTTGCAAGTGCCTGTCAAAGCTCAGGGCCCTGTCCTGCTGTGTAGGCAGTCACCAGCAGTGCTGCCTGTGCTCAGGGACCAGCAGCTCCCGCGGCCAGCAGACACCAGCCTATGCAGGCAGCGTTTGGTGATCTCCTCTGGCCACCACTATGACTGCTCCCCGGGTAAGACACATACTGAGAGAGGAGCACAGCTCCTAGGGGAGAAATCGCTGGCCCTAAAAGCGTGGGAGATAGCTAGAGCAACAAGGGTTTTTTTCTGCTGATAAACCACTGGAGGGGAATCTCCCTCTTCCACGAAGTGCTGTCATGTCATTTCCAAAAGCTTGTCCCTGTCTCCATCTGCATTTATGTGGGTACATCTCTGCCGTGCATGAGTGATTTATTTAAGCTCTGGCAGCTACTGTAAATGGCAGTACAGTGAAGCGCAAGCGGAGGAGGGAACAGAGGGGCAGAAATGCCACTTTCCCCCGTGAAAGCAAGCACAGGTGCCTATTCTGAGCAACTCCAGTGCACTTACATCAGTCACAGGACGAGGGAAAAAGAAAGGGTCATTTCAGAGCCTCCTCAGACATTTAAGGCCACTTAATTAATCGAATTAAAACATTTCCTCTGGAAAGACTATACACACACGCATATACTGTTCCTTCACTCTGCACATCTGCTTCCAGTCCATGTGTGGAGGTTTCAGTATGCTGCGGAGCAGGCTTTAGGGGTTTGAACTGGTGGGAGGCACAGGGGAGGAAGGGATCGGATGATACGAGTTTAAAAGTTGGGGTAAGTCCGTCTTTAAAATGTGTGTGAGAGAGGGGGAGCAAGTAACCAGCCACTCACGACATAGGCACGGGGCGTCCTGGCGGGGCGGCTGCGGGAGGAGTGTGATGCAGAAGCGGCGAAGTGAGAGGGAGCAGAGAGAGAGCGAGCGGGAGAGGAGCGAGCTGTGACTTCCACAGAGGCAGCCGGGAGAAATCACCAGCCAGGATTTGCTCCTCTCTCTCTCCCTCTCTCTCTGATTTCCAATCAGCTCCTCCCCCGTGTGGTTGTGGCTTCGCCTTCCATCACAAGCCTGATCAGCAACACCAGTCTTGGGAAAAAAAAAAAAAAAAGAAAAAAAAAGAAAAGAAG